>JASANA010003320.1:0-24866 GCA_030248095.1 Ptycholaimellus sp. GST1_10 | reverse complement strand
GGATGGAGGTGAGGGAGTCAAGGATGCCATACCAGTGACTGAGGATGAACAGCTCGCAATTGTGGTGGGTGACGGCCATGGTGAAGCAATTCTTCTGGGCCAGGAAGGAGGCGTTGAGGTTTAGGTTGCCATCCTCCCACTGATTGCACACCAGGGAGAGGAGCACCACGTCCATCTCCCATCTGATCTGACTGTCCACTGTCTGGACATGCACTCCTTCGATGCCATTCTGGGTGATGACTGCTTGAAGAAGTACCTGCTGCCCCTGGTAGGGAGTAGAGACGAGGACTTATCCTGGAGAGAAGGTGTAGCTGTTGCGTCCCAGTCGGCGGAGCAGGAAGAACAGTGCCTTCACGACCAGGTCGGCCTCCCCTCGGTTGCAGAAGGACTTATCCTGGAGAGAAGGTGTAGCTGTTGCGTCCCAGTCGGCGGAGCAGGAAGAACAGTGCCTTCACGACCAGGTCGGCCTCCCCTCGGTTGCAGAAGGACTTATCCTGGAGAGAAGGTGTAGCTGTTGCGTCCCAGTCGGCGGAGCAGGAAGAACAGTGCCTCCGACCAGGTCGGCCTCCCTCGGTTGAGAAGGACTTATCCTGGAGAGAAGGTGTAGCTGTTGCGTCCCAGTCGGCGGAGCAGGAAGAACAGTGCCTTCACGACCAGGTCGGCCTCCCCTCGGTTGCAGAAGGACTTATCCTGGAGAGAAGGTGTGCTGTTGCGTCCCAGTCGGCGGAGCAGGAAGAACAGTGCCTTCACGACCAGGTCGGCCTCCCCTCGGTTGCAGAAGGACTTATCCTGGAGAGAAGGTGTAGCTGTTGCGTCCCAGTCGGCGGAGCAGGAAGAACAGTGCCTTCACGACCAGGTCGGCCTCCCCTCGGTTGCAGAAGGACTTATCCTGGAGAGAAGGTGTAGCTGTTGCGTCCCAGTCGGCGGAGCAGGAAGAACAGTGCCTTCACGACCAGGTCGGCCTCCCCTCGGTTGCAGAAGGACTTATCCTGGAGAGAAGGTGTAGCTGTTGCGTCCCAGTCGGCGGAGCAGGAAGAACAGTGCCTTCACGACCAGGTCGGCCTCCCCTCGGTTGCAGAAGGACTTCCCGGCAGGCTCTTCCTGCAATTCACTGTCTCTTATTCTTGAAACCTCTTTTTGTTAGCTACCTATTGTACACAGGATAAATGAATACCAGATGCTCATGATGGAAGAAGGTAATGGAGTTGCCATAGCATTGATGAGGTAGGCACAGGGTCGAATTGGCCGAAGCCT
This sequence comes from Ptycholaimellus sp. GST1_10, assembly GCA_030248095.1. Taxonomy (NCBI): domain Eukaryota; kingdom Metazoa; phylum Nematoda; class Chromadorea; order Chromadorida; family Chromadoridae; genus Ptycholaimellus; species Ptycholaimellus sp. GST1_10. The sequence continues at coordinate 23,612 of JASANA010003320.1, read as the reverse complement.
GTGCCTCGTGGGCGGGTTTGCCTCGTGGGCGGGTCATCCAGGTTTGCCGTAGAGGTTCATGATGATGGGGCAGGTGGAGGCGGGGAGCTGGAAGGAGATGTCCAGGTGCTTGGCGGTCATGTAGTCACTGAGGACCTCCTGGAAGATGGAGAGGATGGACTTCTGGCCCAGCATACTCCCCATCCCTGCTCCTCGCACATAGGGTTGCAGCTGGTGCCGATCCCCAGCCCACACCATGGAGGCCAACGACTCCCCACACTGCCCCACAATCCAGCAGGCAATGCCTTGATCCATGAGACTGGCTTCCTCCATGGTGAGGATGGTGGCCTTGAAGTCCAGGTGCCTGAGGGTGTAGTCCTGGGCAAAGTCGATGGTGGTGAAGAGGAAGTTGGGGTCGATGGCATTGAAGATGGCCTGGACGAGGTCCCAGATGGAGGCGTCGCTGATGTGGTCCACTTGGCCTTGCTGGGTGCGCAGTACATATCACATGAGGGCAAGAATGACAGTGGTGGTCTTTGCTGAGCCAGCCACTCCATCCAGCGCCAGGCCACGTCCGTAGTTCTCCAGGTAGACTTGGATGGTGATCTCCTGTGCCACCTCCAGCTGCTGTTCAGTCAGTTCTTGTCCTTCGGCCATGAAGGAGGTGAACATGGCCTTGTGCTCCTCCAACTCCTCCATCATCATGCACCAGGGTTCCTTGACTTTCTTCTTCTTGTCCTGGTTGTGCAGCTCCTTCATCCTCCTCACATCCATCCATGGGAAGGCATCCTCCATCAGCATCCTTAGCAGGAAGTCTGTGTCCATAGGTGCATGGGGGTTCGAAGTGGCCGAAGCCTCATTCTCCTCATGGAGCAGGTTGGAGCTGGTGGGGCACAGGTAGCGACTGCAGAAGACCTTGTGCACGAAGTCCTCGTAGATGCTGTCGCTGTCGAGGTTGGTGACCAGGATGCCCTTGAAGAAGTCCATCTTGACATTGGAGGAGACCATGGCGGCGACCCAGCCAACGATGCTCCTCAGGTCTGGCTTCAGCACCACCATCACATGCTGCTCTCCTGGCAGCAGTGGATTCCCAGCCAGTGCTGGCCACTCCACTTGTGCCCACCACGGCATCTCCATCTCCACCACCTATAGCAGAGGAAGGATTAGCTAATCACGCAATTTAGATTGGACAGGGATTAGTGAGGATGAAAGAAAGAAATACCTTTTCCACTGTGCATGAGATGGGAGGGACTGTGCGGTTCAGCACTCTCTCTCCATTGATGGCATAGGTGTGGAGCTTGAAGAAGGTGCCAGCCTCCTCCAGCCTGCTCTTAAAGACTTCAGGGTCCTGGTTCCCTGGCACCCATAGGAAGAAGGCATGCTCCCTGTTGCCCTCGTCATATGGGCAGTAGCCAGCAATGCAGGGGATCTGGTGGAGAGGCTGGTCCAGGTCAATGCAATACTTGTTGTAGTGCGTGTTCACCAGGAAGACCACGCTGCCAATGATGAGGTGCTCTGCGAGAGTATGGCAGTAGATCCTGTCCAGTAGGTTGCTGGTGAAGTAGTTGGTGAGGAGTTCTCATGGGTAGGAGCAGAAGAAGTGCACCTTGGCATAGGTGAAGGTGAGCACATGGGTAGTGTAGTAGAGGGAGTCTTTTTCTTCTTGGTAGAGGGCAGGTCGGTGTAGTTGGGGGGAGTCGAGTGGGTGAGCCCAAAGAATGAGAGTGAGGGAACCCTCTGTGGAGGCCTCCTTGTAGGTGTTGTTGGTGCCAAAGAACTTGGTGCTCTTGTCCATGAGGACATAGCCCCTCTGATGGTGCCAAACAGCTTGCTTGATCTGTGTTCTGGGCTCCTTGGGTCGTCCACCATCTCCTCCTCAGCCTGGATGAAGGTGCTCGTGAAAGTGGCCCAGACGAAGGGTGGCGGCGGCTCCTCCTTCTTCGCCTTTCATCTGCATCTCCTCTTCCACTTCCATCATGTCCTCTCCTCCCTCCTCCTGTCCCAGGTGGGTGGCGGAAGGCAGGAAGGGCTTCAGGTTGCTGCACGGGAGGCTCTGATCCAGCTTCTCCTTCTGCAGGTCCCTTCTGAGGGCTTGTACTTCTGGTTCTTCTGCTTGGGTGTGGTTGGCACAGCAACTGGTGAAAGCAAAGGTGCCGAAGAGTTCCTCACCTCTCTTGCCGGTGAAGGTGGGGAAGTCCACCGCATTCGCCTTCCAGCGCCCATCCTCTACTCCTTGCACCATCGTCACGAATGCTCCCATGATCACCTTCTCACCTACAAACCTCTTATTTCTCCTCATTCACCTCACTTACCTACCTGGATAAACAAAATTCAAAACAAACTCAAATTACTTATCATCTATCAGGAAGGGGAGGATGAAATGAGGTGTAAACCAGGGAAGATCATTCAGGAGAGTGGTACTTTGAAGGCGTGAAGAATGTCATGGGTGTTGTCGTAGTAGTGGAGGCCCGTGAAGGTGTAGGGGAGGGGATGGGAGTTGGTGAGTTTGGTGGTGAGGGTGTCCATGTAGAACAGCTGATTGCGGGAGGCCATGTCCTCGTCGCCACGGAGCTTGACGGTGACGGCCATCTTCTCCTTGTTGGTGATGAGCAGCTCCCAGTTGAAGCTGTTGCTCTATGATCTTCCCCAGGTCCTTCTCCACCTCATTCAGCGTCTTTTTGCAGAGGCTGAGAGGTGAAAGGGAGTGGTGGGTGGGTGGGGCCTCGCTGAAGCAGACCGATCGAGGGGCAAGGCAGGGGTCTTTGGGAGTTGGCTCTGAGGAGCTGGAACAGGTGGGGCTGGAGGCTGTGCCTCCCGGCTCTTCCACCGCTCCCTGAGGCACCACGCTCTTCTTCTCCTTCCCTTCCTTTCCTGGCTGGCCTTTTGTTGCCTGAGCATAGGTGGGAGAGGGGTTGGAGGAGGGCGGGTCCTTGGACTGGCTGAAGCTGGACTGAGAGCCTGGATCTGGGGGATCCATCTCTGAAGAAGCTGAAGAGACACTGGGGCAACATCAACGATGGCTGCACCAGCTAGAAAGCGTGGACTGCTTGTTCACACTTCTGCAATCACTCCTCCTTTTCCACTCTATGCCTCACATGAAGGCACATGAGCGCGAAAAACTAAGAGAAGTAAGGAGAGAGAAAAATCCCAAAATTAATTTTTCAAGCTTTCCAATAACTCAAGAAATTGGCCAAAAAATTTCCATATTCTTTGGTTTGGAATGAAGACTTCCTGAGATGCATCAATTCTTCCTGCCATTTTTCTGGCTGCCTTTTCTCAGGCTTGCACTTGCTGAGCCTTCTAGGGCTTTTAGGAGTTGTTGAGGAGTGAGTGAGTTGTTGAGGACCCAAAATTGAGTCAATATCCTCAAAACAAACTTCAAGCCAAAGAATGGCTGTGATGCAAGGCAAAAGGGGAAGAAAAGATAAGATGGCAGAAGGAAATTGTTTGGAGTGCAGGTAGGAAGCACAAACTTGAGGGGGCGCATGTATTGAAAACACATGGCGACCTCACCTCTGTTGGCATTCCTCCGCCTCTCCATTCCTTTGCTTTGACCAGAGCTTTTAGGCCCTCATCGAAGTTTATCTGACAAGAAGCCTCTTCCTCAATCCTCCTGCCCTCATCCCTCCTCCGTCTTCAGGCTAGAGCAAGAGTGAGGAGAAGAGGGGGGAGGAGTGACGGTTGGGGGCTGGCGTCCTGTGCTGTGGTCAGGTGATCAGTCCTTGGCAGCGGGTCGGACACGTAGCTGGGGAAGGATTGCGAGGTGGTGAACCTCAAGCACTTCCCCCTCCCTGGTGGCATTGAAGCCAAGACTGCTACCATTGAAGAGGTCACTCCCCTCCACCAAGGAGGGCGCAACCATGTGCTGGGCATAGCTCCACCATCTCCACTTCATAACCTCATCACCTTCAGCAGAAGGGAGGTGGAGAGGGAGCTGAGACTGGTCCAAGGATGGACTGCCACAAGCTCTCCCTCCAGCCCTATTTATACCCTCCAGTTGCAGGGCATTGTACTATCAGGGCCTATTTCATTTTCAAAAGGTCTGGTCGGGTCGGCTGGAGGCCTGAAACCCCATTCGTGGATTCCCTCAGTTACAGTCGGCGACCACATCCTATTCATTTTGATTGGGGCGGGCAGGAACGGTCTTGTAGGACCCAAGCTATGGTCGGATAGGCGATTTTGTCTCGTTTTTCAAGGATAAATCCTGCCTAAGCATCTTTCAAGGGTCATTTTATTGGTATCTAAAGACAGGCAAACAAATAGAAAATTTCCTTATATTAAAGAACGTAAACTAAAACATAAAAAATAGGACTCTAGCATAAGACCAGCTTTGGTTAAAGCAAATGAGAATTGGGAACTAGGTTTTTACATTTTCTGAAAGCGTTTCATACATCGTATATCTGTCAAGAGGGTATTGAAGTAAGCAACAGATACTTCATGTTTTAAAGATTTGCGATTGCCGATTTCCTTCAATAGTTTTGAGAGACCACATTTTGTTCCAGTTCTATTCTATAAAAATGAACATGTGCGGAAATTCTGGTAAAATATAAATATTAATTTCTCGCTTATTTGTGTTGGTATATTCGAATTTGGGTGCTAATGTTAAATGCAGAGACCAATTCGAACTCTATCTGAAAGAAAAATATTCTCAGCTTTGAGATGTTATATCTGGTACCATCGGCAGGCCAAATGTGGGTCTCTTTTCTCAAAATTTGGAATTGCCTCGAGTAAAAAGTCAAGGAAATACAATTTCTACTAGTGAAATCTGCTGCTTGGTCAGTTGCATTTTGTTTTTGGCGCGCAGTTCAGTGTCTTTTTCCATGCGCGCCCAAAACAAAATACAGATGACGCAGCAGATTTCACTAGTAGAAATTGTATTTCCTTGACTTTTTACTCGAGGCAATTCCAAATTTTGAGAAAAGTGACCCACATTTGGCCTGCCGATGGTACCAGATATTTCTTCCACTTTTAATATAGTATAAAGTGTAAAAATACACATTTTTATTGTTGGTAATATATTTAGTCTGAATCGAGTCTAATAGGCAAGCCACTTGACCACACAGCCGCATTACTTCGTTTTTAGACTTAGACCATATTAATTGCACAGAATTTCCATTGCACCTTGCCGATTGATGCCTTAAGTACAGGCCGATTGAACACCTACTATCGTCCATTGAATAGATGCGGAGGAGAAGGAGAAGGAGAAGGAGGAGTTCGGACAAATGGTTTTGAGTGATTTTCTAATGAATGCTGCAAGTTTTGGGCGATTTCTCGCGAGTTTTGGACTATTTGATGATGCTCTTTCCAATGCAAAAAGAATCAGAACGATTGGATTCTTCTGCGAGGAGCAGGAGCCTTATCAATTTTAAGATCTAGCAATACCCCAAAAACATACACCTGGGTCAAAAAGGGCTGGGCGCTGACCTTCGCTAACCTCGCTCGCGCCAGCCTAAGTTACGATGCCGCAGGTAGAAGATTTATAAAAACAGCCAAAATGCTAGGAAAAGGTGAGGTGGTGCTACCGACTAGGGCAGGGGCAGGTAGGTCGCAATAGAAGGACCCCACCCAACTTAGTCAGTCGGCTGAAAATGAACAGCTTCCAAGTTGCATCGGTCCCGACGGACCAATCCAAATCTAGTGTTAAACGCCATCTGACCCGACCATAACTTTTGAAAAGAAATAGCCCCAGGAGGCAATCCGCCCTCCTCCCCTGTCCCGAGGGGAAGGAGGGGTGCCTGCCTACTGTAGAGGGAAGCGTGCGCCAGCACAGTTGCTTGTAAATTAACAGCCTTAGTTAAAGATGGCCACACTTTCCAAATTTTGAATTATTTTCCTAAATAGTAATATAATTGATTGAATGCAAGAAACATGAACACTAAACGATGGACTTTTTGTCATCGAAAGCATTGAAGCCTTGTTAATGTGGGAAGTAAATATGTCTTCCACATGGCCAAGATCTAGACAAGACTAAAATGCTACAATATGAGCAGCTTATGAATGGTCAATCATCAAAAAGATTTAGACAAGGTGTAGTCTTATGATTGAAATCATGAACCATTTTAAGCAAAAATTTTGACAGGTCCATTTCATTGCTATTGTTCCATCAACAAAATCAACTGATCATTCATAAGCAGGCAGCAATTTCGGCACAATAACAATTTTTGCAATTGGGCTTGCGCGAGCAGAGCGTTAGTGGAGTGGTAGTGCCAAGCCCCTCTTATCGAGCAACACAACCAATTGCAGCTTTCCCAAAGTTTGCCAGACTGTAGCTCGTGACACAGACATCAGAGAGTGCTGCAAATAGGCTCAATCGACGCGCCGTGGTTGAGTTGTGGGGGGTCCTCTTTGGACAAAAATAGTGCCATATTTAAAAAGTTATTTCCAAAAAACTTTTTTTTAAAATGTCTGAGGGCTGTCCTAATATTACTAATCCCATGGGACAGGACAATCAAAATTGGGTCCAGTCCTAATAATACTTAAATCCCATGGGATCCCCTTGGGATTGTCCCATCCGCAGGGGACAGGATTTGGTGGGTCCACTCCTAATATTACTCTATTTCTCTGTCCCCTGTCCCACGCCACAGACACCCTCCACTCCTAATATTACTTAAATTCCATGGGATATCCCCTCATTTCGTGGGACAACCACAGACAGGGTGGGGGGTGTCTGTGCATGAGGGACAGAGTAAAAAAAGATGGAAATAGGTCTAGTTTTCATTGAGAATTTGATTTAGAACTAATTTTGTTGAGTTTAGAAAGAGTTATGGCAAAGTATTTCCAATATTTGTAGGTTTGTTGTTCAGTATTTTTTTTTTCGACTGATCCCTTGTCCTGTCCCTTGTCCCTTGTTCGAAGCTAGTCCCTTAGGTCCACTCCTATTTTTTGTCTTCTCATCCCATGGGATAACAGCATTAATATTAGGACTGAAAAAGCAATCCTATCCCCAAAAGAAGGGACGGGATCCCTTAATATTAGGACAGCCCTCTGGTGTCCAGGTGCAGATCGACCGTCTGTCCATTCGTGCGCAGTGTTGCAGACACTTTGGCTGCCTCTGGAGCGGAGATCTGAATGGTTCTAGGGGTAAATCAGGCCAAAAAAGTGTCCAGACACCTCTATTTTTGTCATTTTCCGCGTTTTTTAGGTTGAAACATCAACTTTTAGGGTAAAAATCCTGTTTTTTGGGTTTTTTGCCTTTCTTTCAATTCCAGCTCTATATTTCATGGTTTTTACAGGCTTTTTTTACCAAAAAAACAGCACCATGTAGGTAATTTTGAACGTAGATTATGATGGTGGCACCCGTTCCCTTCTACCTGGTTTGCATGATATTCCGCCAGGCCGTGGTGAACAAGCAGGTCATCACCAACTTCGTCTTGAGGCATTCTAAAAGGTTTTTGGTCTAAAAAAACAGCACCCTGTAGGTAACTTTGCATGTAAAATATGATTGTGGCACCCGTTTATTTCTACTCTGGTCTTCATGGGCTTCCACCAGGCCATGGTGAACAAGCAGGTCATCACCAACTTCGTCTTGAGGCATTCTAAAGGGTTTTTGGTCTTAAAAACAGCACCATATAGGTAACTTTGCATGTGGAGAATACGATTGTGGCGCCCGCTTACTCTCTATTTTTTGTGGTCTTTATAGGCTTCAACCAGGCCGTCGTGAACAACCAGCTCATCACCAACTTCGTCTTGAGGCATTCTGAAGGGTTTTTGGTGTAATAAACAGAACCATATAGGTAAATTCGCATGTAGATTACGATTGTGGCGCCCGTTTACTTCTATCTGGTCTTCATGGGCTTCCACCAGGCCATGGTGAACAAGTAGGTCATCACCAACTTCGTCTTGAGGCATTCTAATGGCTTTTTCGCGCCTACAAATAGCATCATATAGGTAATTTTGGACGAAGCTTGTGATTCTGGCACATGTTTGCCTCTAGCTAGCCTTTATGGGCTTGTAGTCCATGGTGAACATGCAGGCCATCATCAACTTCATCTCGAGGCATATTAAACGGTTTTTGACCCTTCAAATAACATCATATAGGTAATTTGGCATGTAGATTATGGTATCTGTTTTTCATAGGGTTCCACCAGGCCGTAGTGAACAAGCAGCTCATCACCAATGTCATCTTCGACTCCATGCATAGGGGCCTTGCCCCTGTATGAAGTGGATGAAATTATTATATAGCGGGTTAATATGTAACCCAAAAAGTATCTTCTTATCTGTATTTTACCTGCGATTGAAATAGGGGAAATTTTCTATTCAGCTTAATTTGAATTCTACTTGCGACTGAAGTGGATGAAATTTTTTCTTAGCAAAAAAATTAGTTTTATCCTTAGACTGTGAACTTTGTCCACTGTAAAAATTATCGTCAGTCCAATGTAAAACTGGATTAATTAATGATAAGAGAGCACCTGGCCAAAATACTAATAAGTGTATTTAAAATCTGAGTTCCCCGCAAAAAAAGTAAAATGTAAAAACTTTTTCAAAAAATATGCATAGCAAAAATTTTTTAACTGATTTTGCAGTTATAGTACTTTTTGTACCTAGGACTCTCTCGCAGCCTTACTTTTCGTACCCGATTTTTCATACACAGACTTTTCGTACCCTAGATTTTTCATACCCAGATATTTCATACCCGAAGGTTTTTCCCTTCAATTCTCTTGGCTTTTCCTCATGGCTTGTTTCGCAGGGCTATGAAAAGATTAATATTTATAAATCAAAACAAATGCAAATTTTTTTAATTTTGCTTCAATTTTGCTTCTTAATCATTCGCCTAATGTTTGTTGTATTCCATGTTCTACTTGTTAATGGCACCTTTCATTTTATTTAAATTGATGTTCTGTATCCATTTTTAGTTGGTGGTGTCGTTTTGCCCGTTGGGCCGGGTCCTACACCGCAGGGCCAGCGGCACCAGGACACTGGCCTTTTAGGCGGTGCTTTTTCTTGCGGCCCACCAGCCCGGTGCCGTTGCGGCTCGTTGGGCCGCCGCTGGCACCACGAGGCTGCCGGCGGTTTGCGGATGATGCCTGTTGTTCCCAGGCCTAGGGCGCAGCAGCTCCGGCTTATGAAAGGGCAAGTGGGAGATACTCTTGATTACAAGTCGCATAATATTTCAAATTATGAAAAGGCAAGTAGGGAGATACTCTTGATTAGAAGTTACATAATATTCCAATGAGCTCTTGGTTCTACCCGAAAGCATATATACATCAATAGAAAGCCCACTGACTGTTTTCCCATATGGCACAATTATTGAAATTTTTGCTAAGTGGCTTTGAAGTTGAAAATATAAGAAAAAAACTTTAAAAAACTGAGAAACTTTTACATGGTTGCATTTCACAGCAATTTTTTAATACTATAATGATCAAATAATTGATAATATCATTTTTAAAAAAGGAGCTTTAATGGCGATTTCAAATGAAAAAAAGTTTGAGCCAGGTATGATTTTTTGACCGGAACGGCCCGAAGGGAAATGCTGTTCACGGGCAAATTCTCAAAACGGATTGGGACAAACTTGTTTATTTTGATGGCGTTTACTTCGTCGAATTTAGCTATTCCTCCACAACTTTTTGGGCATACGAAAAAGTTTAAGCATTCAAACCTGACATTGTGGGACAGTCATAATGTTCTTGGAACATTTTATGGAATTTCTCAATGTCTGCGACTTGTATGATCGGATTTATCGCAAAAAAATCAAGAAAACCAATAATAGCTCTTACAAAACAAGAAAAACATATATACTGTGGTGATATGCAGCAGGAACGTAGCGAGATTCTCTTTCATCGTGGTCACCGAAGGGGGTTAGGAAGACAGAGCGGAAACGGGTTGGGGGAGAGCGAGCCACATTAGAGAGCAACTGCCCCCAGCCTCCCTTCCGCCCACCTCATCGGCCGGAAGAGGGGGCGGGGCAGTGCAGCCTTTCAAGGTCGGCTGGAAAGCTGGGCTTCCGATCCGCCACAGCGCTCCCGCGGGCCACAAGGGGGAGGATGGGTTGGATCACGATGGGAAAGGGGGCTAGAGCAGGCAGAGGACGGGAGCACTTAGTCTAGGCTATAAGGCAGTACAACACTAGGAGGGTGTGGATGGGAGTCATTATCAGTTCCAGTAGATCAGCTGAGTAGTGTAGGAAGTGGGCCTGAGTGAGGACAGCCGTCTTCTTCAGCTTTCAGAGCAGGGCGAGCTTCTGGGGGAGGGCGTAGAAGCTGGTGCTGAAGATGAAGAGGCAGCAGACGCAGAGTAGGAGAGGCACGTCCCTGGCTAGCACTGGCGTTGAGGTGAGGTGGAGCAGTGGAAGAAGCATAGGCGGGTGGTGGCAGATGGAGAGTTGGAGGAGGAAAGGGTTCTTGGGCACAAGTGAATGAATGAGGACTACTGGGCTGGGGCAAGGGTGTTTGTGTGTAATCAAGATGTAGGGGATTAGATCCAGCCTAGCAGGGGATCATAAACTAATTCGACTGTTGAGTAATCTGATAGGATCAAGGCCAAGGGTAGGGGGTCCCAACCAGGTAGCGAATTTTTGAGATTTTGAAAATAATTTGAGTTTCGAATTGAAATGATTAAGTAAATTTTCATGAAATTATTGATGCATATTAGCTTAAGTTTTAACTGGCTAATTGAATCGAAAACTAATTCATTAAGGTTACTTTGATAGTTTGGAATAGTTCAATGTTGATTTTGAAGAAGACATCAAACTAAATTATCTCAATTGTCATTAACATTTGTTTTATATTTTGAAGTAAATGTTAAGGAGCAAGTAAGTTAGTGATGAATTTTTGGGATTACTTATTAAGCTTAGACTAAACTCAGGTTGATGAAATCGGTTAGGTCTTTTAGGAGAAAAGTTGGTTTTCTGGATTTATGGAAATCTTAAACCCTACTTCGACAAAAACACAATGGTAAATTTACTGTTAGGTTTGATATAATTTGCCCAAATAATAAGATGAAACTTTAACTAACATCAATGTTTTGGCTCTAGAAATTTTGTGATAGAGAGTTGACGATTGAGCATGAAGTTCTTATCTTCTTAAGAATTTGGAATGCACAAGGTTCTAAATTGGTTCGTCTGCCTAAGTTAATTGCTCATTTACGTTCAAAGGGCTGGAGCGGCAGGATTGAGAATCATCAAATAAATTTGTTTTTGAGTTTGTCTCTTATGAGAACATTATTCCGGTTTAAGGTCAAGTGTGAATTTTTGTCTAATTCTATTTTACGGCTGCAGAGATTTGGATGGGGGGAAAGGGAGGGATTGAAAGGGGAATGAGCTAGGGTTGGGAGGGTATGGGACGCCTCGCCTGGCGCCGTCTGCCCATTCGGTCCTCCTCCTTCTGCTTCGCGGTCATCGTGCACAGCTTGGTCGGCATTTTGGCCACCAGACCTTCCTGACTCAGGCCGTAGTCTTCAGCGGGAAAATCGAGGAGGTTGACACGAGAGCCCATGTGATCCCTGAGCCCCATGTAGATGAGCATGCGAGCTGCCAGTCATCTGCGGGTAGGAGCCTCTCCAGCGCCAGCAGGGCCAGCTATCAGCTGCCTCAGCGCAGCGATGCTGGCACTGGCACCAGCGGTGTGCCGGGCTGCAGACATGGCGGCCAGGAGCTTCCCCGCTTCTCCATCGTCAGTGAGTTGTGCAGGGCAGCATCAGTATGGTATCCTGCCGGAAGGCTGGAAGAGCTGGGCAAGGCAGGCCTGAGGGCTGCCGACAGCCTCGGTCGCCTTCCGGGAGATAAAAGGACTGTCCCGGTTCACTCCGCCCAGAGACTGGAGGAGCTCGGCCAGCTGGGCCTCCTGCCCGAGGCGGAGCAGGTCGTTCGGAGACAAAGGCAGGCGGCTGAGCCTCCTGTCAGCAGGCTGAAGGCCACCCACAGTGACGAGCTCTCTCAGCATAGCCAAGGCCATGTAGAGGAGCCAGTGGCCGCCTCGGGCAATAAGCCAGTGACAGAATTGGTCCAGACGCTGTAGTTGCTGGGCCAGGAGTGAGCAGAGCTTTGGCCTCTAGGCCATCCTCCTTTTCAGTTCCTCCTCGTAGGCATTCAGTCGCCGTTGAAAGGATCTGTGGCAGCAGCTGAGCCAGTCGCTGGTCCGCCGTGAAGGCCTTCAGAGGCCCCCTGTCTCCTCCCCAGGCGAGCCAAGGCAGAGCTCTGAGCCAGGAGCTTATGCAGGGACTCTCAGGCACTCGGAGTGGAGCTCACTCCCAGCAGCATGTCCCAGGCTGCCAGAGGCCAGAGGAGAGGGAGTTAGGCATGCGGGCACAGGCATGGGAATGGGAGCGTTCACTGCGCCGCTGCTCAGGCTTCCCCCAGCCTTTGCAGGCAAGGCCGAGCGCCGTGTGCTTGTCCGGACTGCCTGCTCTGGAATTCCACAGGGCCGGCTTCCTCTGGCAGAGTTGGTAGAGAGGTGTCGAATGGGGTGCTGTGGAGGGCGGCGGCGCTGAGCAACAGCGGAACGACGTGAACTGATCTGGGGAGTGGGAGCCACCATCAGCTTTCCCTGAGAGCTGGCTGGTGAGCGTCGGCTGAGCGCCATAGGCCAGTGGCAGGGCAGTGAGTTTGGGCAAGGCCGCCAATTCACCGTCACCTCCAGCCGTGTCATCTCCATCAGCCAGCACTGGCTCAGCAGGGCTCAGCAGTTCCTGCTAGCACAGCCATCACCTGCATCTCTGCTTCAGCCTTCGAGCTAGAGGTTGGAAGGGAGGGGGTCCACGATGGCGTGGAGGAGGGCGACAGGTGGGTTGATGGCAGCGCCGGCGCCCAGAGCAGTGAGAGACACCGGAGCCCGTAGGACCAGCTGTCTGAGGCTGGAGGCGGGTGGGGAGGAGATAGAGGTCGCAGCGGACGCTGTCCGCAATGGCAAACCTTCCGCAGGCCTCGGTGTACAGATTGTAGCTGATGCCATTGACTCAGCTGTTGTGCATGCAGTGCTGGGAAAGGGTTCCTCTGCTGGATCCCTTGTGGCTGACTTTTGGTGGCAATGCAGACGGATAGGTTGCAGGCAACGAAAGGGTTGTGTTTGAAGTTGACGGCAGTCAGGAAGTAGTCCTCCTGGCAGATGGAGAGCAGGTTGGAGGTGTCAGCATTTGGCAAGTGGCAGATGCTGCAGTGGACGGGGTCCAGGAGGCTGCACTGGTCGATGCCGTTGATGACCAGGAAGATGTTATAGCCAATGTGGAATCGGTTGGGATGGTTTGATTGGAGAGGGCGAAAGGCAACGGTCGATTCTTGATCGAAACCGGTCTTGTCTCCAGCGATACCCTCGACGTTGAGACAGGATCCGCAGGAGATTCGGTAAACAGAGGCGGCTGGCGCGGTAAGGGAATTGCAGTATCACCGCTCTCTGGCTTCATGGCAGCTCGCAGTAGTCATTCACCAGCATTCAGGTCTTGTCCCGGTGCATCTGGTGGCTTAGAAGGGGCAGAGGCCTTGAAAGTGATGCCGATAACTCCACAAAAAGGGTCCGTCTCTCCTGGGAGGGGGCGCAGATATCCTCTGCGTTCTCACAGTCGTTGGAGATGGGCAGAGATGTGGGGGATGTGGATGCCCCGGATGAAAGCGTGGGCGAACAGACAGAGGAGGCCTGAGACGGGGAGCAGGAGGCCAGCATTCTGTCTCCTGTCCGTCTCTTCCGTGTTCAGTCTCCCACTGATTGTCCTGCTCCCTCTCCTGGCTGAGTGCAGATCAAATGACGCCGAGTTCCTTGGGGAGTAATGGTGGAGGATTGTAGGAGGGTGGTGTTGGACTACATGCAGGTGGAGACCAGGTTGCAGTCAGTGACCTTGAAGAGGGCGGAGATGGCGAAGGGGCTCTTCTTTGTGTAATTTGCGAGTTTTAGGTTCATCTCTTACTCCTGTCTCAGAGGACTCCTGGGGACGGGAGGGGCAGTCCTGGTTGGGGGCTGGGTGGGGCTTGGCTTCCAGGCGGATGTCTCCGGTGCCTCCGTCTCCACAGGAATTGAAGGCGCAGGCACTCCACTAGATCAGAACAATGGAGACTGGCCAAACAGTAGTCGCCGGTCAGTCAGGGGCCAATGCCATCGCTGAGGGAAAGGACCGGGCACTGTGGGGATAGATTGAGGCCTTGGGGTGTGTGCGGCAGAGATGATGATCATGCTGCCGCAGTTGTTCCCGGTGTTCTCAGCCCCGCAGTTGTTGTTTGAGTCCATAGACTTGGTGAATGGCAGTGACAGGCAGCCGTCTCTGGTCCAGGCCTAGCAGTGTCAGATGAAGATGGACTGTCTGGCGGCTGGAGGAGCAGAATTCCGAGAAGATGTTGAGCCGGGCACAAAGTGTTTCCCGTTCTCGCAGACTGACCACGTCCTATCCAGCTGAGCAGTGGCGGATTTTGGAGGCAGACAGCTCTCGCCTAGCGTGAGAGTAGGTTGATGACGATTGGCTCGCCCTGGTGTTTGCTCACTCCAGGTGTTTGCTCATTCCAGGCTCCCTCCACCAGACAGGTGTTAACAGAGCTGGAGTGCTACCGGGCTGGAGTTCTCCAGTTCCAAGTGGCAGGAGACTCGGGATGTGGCCAGCACTTCTTCTTGCTGCGATGGTTGCAGGAATGAATAGGTGTTACTGGGCAGAGCAGAGGCTGGAGCTGTTGGCGATTGGCAAGGTTCGATTCTGGGGCATCCTATTCTGTTGGGTACCCTATTCCTCCCGGCCGGGCCTCGGCTGCATTTCATGGCAGTAGGAGGCACAAGGACAGTGTCAGAACCAAGGGTTTCTGCTTGATCTCTCTGCCTGGTTTCTGCTGGTTGCTTGTGTCCATGTTAGTTATTCCCATCATAACTGGGTAGAGTGGCAGGGCCCCATGGTGATGATGGCCAGAGGTGGACAATGCCAGGGAAGCAGTGCAGATGGCTGGGCCAAGTAGGCCATTCCCTGATGATGGGCCAGACACAGATGGCTATGCCATACTGGATGGCCAGGGTGTCTGCCTGGCTAGGGCAAGGCAGATGGCCAGGGGCCGAACTGTGGGCCGGGAATGCAGGTGGCCAGGCGATGGTGGTGGGCCAGGCAACACAGATGGCCAGGGGGCGATGGTGGCCGCGCAGTGCGCAGATGGCCAGGCAGCGATAGCAGGCCAGGGAGCGCGGATGGCCAGGCGGCAATGGTGGGCCAGAGAACACAGATGGCCAGGCAGCGATAGCAGGCCAGGGATCGACGGCCAGGCGGGAACGGCGGGCCAAGGAGTGCAGATGGCCAGGGTGGCGAATGGTGGGCCAGGGAGTGCGGTGGCCAGGCGACGGGCAGGCCAGCCCATCGCAGATAGCCAGGCAGCAATGGCAGGCCAGGGATTGGGGTAGATGGCCAGGCGGCAATGGCAGGCCAGGGATCACAGATGGCCAGGTGGCGATGGCAGGCTGGGATGCACAGATGGCCAGGCAGCAATAGCGGGCCAGAGAGTGCAGATGGCCAGGCAGCGATGGTGAGCCAGGGAGCGCAGATGGCCGGATGGTGACGGCAGGTCAGGCGGCGCAGATAGCCAGGCGGCGATAGCAAGCCAGGAAGCGCAGATGGCCTGGTGGTGATGGCAGGCCAGGGAGCGCATATGGCCATGGCGATGGTGGACCAGGCAGGACAGATGGTCCAGCAGCGAAGACGAGCCAGGCAGCGCCAATAGCCCGGAATACGGTGGCCCAGGGTGCGAGACGGGGGCCCGGGGCGGCGATGGCGGGCCTGGCAGTGCAGATGGCCAGGCGGCGATGGCAGGCCAGGGAGCGCCGATGGCCGGGCGGCCATAGCGGGCCAGGGAGCGGGCCGGCCAGGCAGCGACTGGGTGGGCGAGGCAGTGCAGACGGCGAGGCAGCGCAGATGGTCAGACAGCGATGGCGGCCAGGCAGCGCAGATGGCCAGGCAGAAATGGCAAGCCAGGTAGTGCCAATGGCCTGGCGGCAATGGCGGGCTAGATATCTCAGATGGCCAGGCGTCGATGGTGGGCCAGATGATGTAGATGGCCAGGCATTGGTTGCAAGTCAGGCATCGCAGATGACCAGGCATCGATGGCAGCCAGATGGTGCAGCTGGCTGGGCGATGATGGCGGCCAGGTAGTGCAGGCGGCCAGTCGGCAATGCGTGGCCAGGGCATCGCAGATAGCCACGTCCAGGCGTCGCAGATGGCCAAGCAAGGATGGCGGGCCAAGCATTATAGAAGGCCAGGCGGCAGTGGCGGCCTAGGCATTGCAGATGTCTAGGCATCGATGGCGGGCCAAATGACGCAGATGACCAAGTGACGATGGCGGGCCAGGCATCATAGAAGGCCAGGCGGTGATGGTGGCCGAGGCATCGCAGATGTCCAGCATCGTCGGGGCCAGGAGGCATGATGGCCAGGGTAGCGGCATTGTCGTCGGGGCCAGGAGGCGCGATGCCAGGGCAGCGACATCATCGGGGCCAGGAGGCACAATGCCAGGCAGTGGCATTGTCGGGGCCAGGAGGCATAATGCCGGTGGTGGGCATTGCTCTGTCGGGGCCAGGACACGACAGCTGCCAGGTAGTGGCATTGTTGGGGCCAGGAGACATGATGCTTGGCAGCGGGATTGCAAACGAGCTAGAGCTGTTCTGATTTCATGTGGCTTCCAGCACTCTATCTTTTCATCATCCTTGTCTTCCTTCCTGATAGAGTAGGTGTAGGTGTGCTCCTGTGGCAGAAGCAGGGGTGTGCAGGCTCATAGCAGCAGTCACAGATGCTCTGTGAAGGCTGAGCAGCAGTGGCGAGTGGAGGCTCATGCAGGCCAGGTGGCCAGGCTGCTGAGGCTTGGCAGCAAAGGTGTACTGAGGTCCTGCAGCATGGCTATGGGAGGCCGCAAGACTGCGTGGAGGCCAGGTGATGGGCTGAGAGGCCATATTGGGAAGGCTGCTCAGAGGCTAGGCTGTGGTAAACAGGAGGCCATGGTGAGGCTGTAGAGGCCAGTCAGTGAGACTGCACAGAGAGGTGCTCCAGAGGTGGCGCAGAGGCCAGATGGTAGCTGAGCAGCAGTTGCAAGGCTATGCGGAGGCCACAGGTGGGCACAGAGGCCAAGCAGCAGGGGGTGCACAGAGGCTGGGCAGCAGGCTGTGTGGCGGCTGCAAGACTGCTCAGAGTTTTGGGTGGTGGGGGCTGCACCGAGGCCTTGAGTACGGGGTCATGCAGGAGAGATAGTCAGTTGGCTGCGCAGATGCCAGATGGCCAAGCTGTGCAACAGCAGTGAGGCTGCGCAGAGGCTGCGAGGTGTGCAGAGGCCAGATAGTGGTGACCATGAGGCAGCGAGGAGGCCTAGTGGTGAGGGTGCAGCAAGGCCAGGCACCAGGGGTGCAACAAGGCCAGGCAGCAAGGCCACACAGGAGTCCATTGACGAGGATGCGCAGCAGCAAGGCAGCGATGCTGTGTGGAAGTCTCAAGGTGGTGCGGAGGCCGAGTGCAGTAGGCCAAAGGCCTCTAGGGGCCACAGAGGTGTGCAACAGCTCGCAGTGCCAGCAGCAGTAGGTCTGAAGCTTCTGGAGCTAGACAGGCGGACAGAAGCTCGCAAGGGCCAGCAGCAGTAGGCTGAAGGCTTCTGAAGACTGCAAGAGCAGCCAGAAGCTGTTGAAGCCAGTTACTGCAGGTGAGTGGCTGGAGGCCAGTTGCAGTAGCAGCTGTAGTTCTGAGGCTCCTGTGGGTGGTGATAGTGTGTCGGAGACTACATGGGTCAGGCACAAGGCGCTGGGGGCCAATGGTGTCCAGCTTGAGGCTCCCAGTGTCCATGGCACCAAGCAAGCAGTATTTGGAGGGCTGCGATGGCCAGCAGATGGTTCTGGGGGCCAGTAGCAGTGTTGGAAGCTCCTGAGGAGTCTGCGTTGGCCAGCAGAAGGCTCTGTAGGTCAGCAGCGATGCTTGAGGCTCCTGGGAAGCCTGTGGCAGAGATTGGGGAGGTGCTATTATGATGGCCAGTGGAGGTGGCCAGGAGACCTTGGCAGCCTCCAACAGCAGACAGGGTCCTCGACATCTGGGGGGTTCGTTGTCTTGCTGCGATTGGTCTCTTAGGATCTCCAATTCAAAAAGCTACGAATTTGAAATTCGTAGCTGAAATTTGTAGCTACAACTACCTAATGGGATCATTGCTACGAATTTCAGCTGAAATTCGTAGATATAGGGTCGCACCTCTGGAGGTGCTAATTTCAACTTTTGGACAGTTATAGCTTATCATGACCTAGTAATGATGGTTTGCCCCAAAAACAAACTTAGGCTAAAAATAGGCCCTCTTCAACATGGGATAGGTTTTAAACGTCCTCATGCAGTTTTAACAACCTTAAACGTAATTTCTTTTTGAGCGCCTAAGGCCTAATTTTAAAACCCTTTTCAACTTTGAAAACATTTTCCGCCATCATACGAAACTCCTTTTTCTTCAGCTAAAATTTAGCCCACTTATTTTTGTCAAAATCGGTTTATTTTGATTGTAGGAAATGCAAAGTACACATCATCAAAAACGAAAAAGACTTGCCTTCTCTAGTTTAGGGACGTTTTTGGCTGAGGGTTACTTTGCACCGTTTTTTCCTTCGCTCATCCCCACCTCATTTTCATCCGATAAGTTTGTAGGCAGATAATCCTGTTCCTTTTCTTCGCCGGGGGTAAACATTCCAGGGCTAAACTTTCTTTTTCTCTGACTTCAAAGGCGTTAATATAATAAGCCTTAGCTTTTGTTTTTATATTGCCCAGTTTTTTGGGAATTTCAGAAAGACGCCAGGGCAAACCTTCCCAGTTTTTTCTTTTTCGACTTTGATAAACTTTAGTTTTTGTAATGTACAGTGTTTTTTTAAAAACAACGAAATAAGCTTTGTAGATGAATAATCTGCTATTATTTCAAAATGGTAAACATTTATATGAAGTGGTCTCATTAGCTGCAACACAAAGTCGCAGTGCTGAAATATTGAGTGCTGGTTTCACTAGATACCTAAATCTAATGAGACCATTTGCTACAAATTTCAAGGTCTAAATTTCGATTTTGAAATTGGATCGTCGCACCTAGTGGGATCGGCCTCTGGTGGCAGTGGGTGGGGGGCCTTGGGCAGCCTCCAGCAGTGGGTGAGAAGCCCGGGCAGCCTCCAGTATCATGCTGGAGGCCTGAGCAGCTGGCCATGGGGGTAGAAGGTCTTGTTAGCCAGTGGCAGCAGCCAGGAGACCTCGATAGCTTTCTGTTGTGGCAGGAAGCCTAGGTGGCCTCCAGTGTCATGGTGGAGGCCAGGGTGGCTGGTGGTAGCAGGAGCCCCTTAGCAGCCCGCAGGAGTGGATGGAAGGCTCTGGCAGCCTCCAGTCTCATGCAGGAGGCCTGGGCCGCTGGCGGCAGCAGCTGGGAGTCCTTGACAGCCTCTGGTGGCTGGCGGGAACTGCCCTGGCAGCTGGCAGGGGTGGGTAGAGGGCCTTGGTAGTCTCCAGCATGGGCTGGGGAGTGAGAAGGTCTTGACATCCTCCAACATTGTGCTGGAGGCCTGGGCGGCCAGCAGCAGCAGGCAGGAAGCCTAGAAAGCTTCCGGCGGCAGTAGGAAGCCTTCGCAGCCTCCAGCGTCAGGCTGGAGGTCCGGGCCTTCAGCGGTGGCCGACGGGAGACCTTGGCCACCAGCGGCAGTGAGTAGAAGGCCTTGGCCACCAGCTGTGGCAGGCAGGGGTCCTGAGCAGCTGGCGGTGGCTGGACAGAGGCGTGGGTGTCCTCCAGCCAAGGCAGATGGTCTCAGTGGCCTCCGGTGTCATGCTGGAGGCTTGGGAGGTTAGCAGTAGCAAGCAGAAGACCTGGCAGCCTTCAGCAGCATGCTGGAGGCCTGAGAAGCCGGTGGTGGCTGGCAGGAGGCTCTGGCAGCCTCCAGTGTCCGATTCAAATTGGGCCTTGAATTCAAGGTAGGCGGGAGCTTAAACATAACAAGTGTGAGGCTGTGGTAGATATTGGCCTAGAACCGATTCAAATTCACTTCTTGGTAGCCTACCCCGGTCTTGAAAATGCTACCCTGGCCTGACCCATGGTAGCAATGGGCTTCCCTATGACATTTCTACTCATATTTTAATGGGAGGCATATGTTACTTGATTGACTGCATCCATCCCAATGCCAAGGCTGTCTGAGCTACCCCAATGCGGTTTACTGCCCAAAGGCCAATATAATTAGCTGCGACTTTGCCTCTTTGAAATCGGAATATTGAGCTGCAAATTTCGACCAAATGGTATAATTAGGGTATGGCATCTAACTATATCTTTACTCAATATTTCAGGACCTTGGGCTTATGTCGCAGCTATTCATATCGTTTTCAATTTTGAAGCTAATTATATCAATGATCGATGTTTCAAGATTGAAATGAATTGTTTTTTTATTTTCTCACAAAAATAATGTTCCAAAATTATAAGTGAAAAATCTTAAAGGACAAACGACCTAATTGACACCCCCTTGAATTTCGATGAAATTTTTTTCCTTGTTAGGGGACATCAAAGTAAGGTTACGCGCTTAAGCCGTTTTTTCACTTTGGAGTAATTTTTTTGAGAAAAAAATATCCAAAGTTTCCTGCTAGGTTTTAGGTTCAAGCGCTCTAACCTATCATACAGACAGAAAAATTGAACTAAATGAAAGTAGTAGCTGAAATTAGCAGCTCCACCTTTGCGACCCTGCTGCTACAAATTTCAGCTGAAATTCGTAGCAAAGATATAGTTAGGTCAAAGTAGCTACAAATTTCAGCTACGAATTTGAAATTCGCATGCGAATTTCAAATTCGTAGTTGACTCTAATGATATCAAAAAGTCGACTCTAATGATATCATTTTAGGTTGAAATTTCGACCCTAATTATATCACCTTGAAATTAGCAGCAGGGTCGCACCTAATTATATCGGCCTCAGATGTAATGTTAGAAAACCAGGATTTTACATTCCAGGCCGCCTACCTCGACCAAGAATCGGAGGTAGGTTGGCCAAGACCAATTTGAATCATTCCCTACCTCTACCTTGAAGTCATGGCTGACTTACCTCAAGGCCATGGTAGCTATCTACCCTAAAATAGCTATTTGAATTTGAAACGGGCACAGTGGGCAGTAGGTCTATCAGTGCTTGCATGGCAAGTTGAGATGCTGGTGAAGAGCACTGGTTGGTGATGGCTCTGTGTAGTAGATTGCAACTGTTGGTCTAGATGTAACAGGTCCTCCCTGATTGGTCTAGATGCAACAGGCATAGGTGTGAAGAGTGTAGGGATGGAGAGTGTAGCAGGAGCCATTGCTGTGCTTTATGCCAGCAAAGACGCTGTCCATCTGTCTGTACGTCTGTGGGCAGTAGCAGGGCTTGGCTTTCTGGTTCTGTTTTGGGTACTCTCGTTTCATTTCGGGTACTCTTCCCTCCCGGCGGCTGAAGAGGTGTGCTGCGGAATAAGCAGTTCTTGTTGCCTTGGTCAACAATGGGTATGGCAGCAGTGAGCGGAGGAGGTGAGCTCTGATTTGGTTGCCGGTGTAAGGCATGCAGCTCACACTGGCTTGCAAATTCTCCATTGCCATTAGGAGTCGGTGAAGTGAGGAGTAAGGGGTCTGCATGCCATCCGAGATGAAATCTGGTGCGATGAGTTGGGGTGGGCCAAGCAGTTCGTTGCTGTCCAGGTGGAAGCTGTCGGCGAAGCCGTCCAGGTTCCCGCGGGTCTAGTCCGATGTTGGCATCATGCTGAGAGAAGGCATGAGGCAGCCCGAAGGATCGCTAGAACCCGTGTTGGAACATGGCATCCTTGAAGGGGGTTGAGCTGCTGGACAATGGGCTTGGTCTTTAACTGGCCGATGTAGAAGACAATGGTGAAGCTGAACTCAGACTGCTTCACGCCGATGAACATGTCTGGCAGGAAGCAGAACTGCAGTAGTGTAGGGTGGAGCCCTGGAGACTAGCACTCTGTGGTGGTGGGCAGGTGATAGAAGGCAGTGGATGGGTTAGGCGCTGTGCTTGACATGGAATGCGCTGGCGGCCTTGCCGTTGAAGGCAGGCAAGAAGCAGCAACAGTTGCGGCAGATGCCATCCAGGATGTCCGGCTTGCCGTAGCCAAAGCTGAGCAGGCAGAAGGAGCTCTGGTTGGTCTAGATGCCACAGGTTGGTCTAGATGCAACAGTTCCCCCTTGAGGCAGTCCCCAAAGTGGCTGTGGAAACTGCAGAGCTTGGCGTTTGGGAAGCGGCGGAAGGCGCAGTGTACCGCGTCCATGAAGCCGTGTCCCATGACGTTGATGAAGGCCAAGATGGCCACTTGTCTTTGGGATATTTATGTGTTGGCACTGCTCTTGAACATTGTTATGTTTGGTAGTACTGGGGTGGAGCAGGTGATGGTTCCGGAGGAAGGGAGCTTCTCCATTGTTGGTCATGTACTGGTCGGGTACCCTCCTGTCCTCCCGGGGGCGGGGGTAGAGAGGGTGGTAGGGCCAGCAGTGGTGGTGGGTGTGGGGAAGTTTCCCGGCGCCGAGAGAGGAAGGCCAAGGCTGTCTGAGCGGAAGTCTGTGTCTCTGGGAGTGGTGGAAGAACTTCCATTGCATCAGCCATCATTAGGCCTCCTTGAAGAAGGTGCTGAGGCAGTGGGGTGATTGGAGCTGACAAATGGGCGTCAGTGTTTGCCGAGACCGCTTTTTGCGAGGGGTGCAAAAAGGCGGGGGGTGGTGGCAGGGCAGAGTCATTAATCGCCATTGTTTGCCGCTCCTTGGAGGCTGTTTTTTTTGTGGAGGGGAGCACAGGAAGAAGGGTGTGGTTGTAAGGAGGGTCATTAATCTCCCGTTGTTTGCGCTCTCTGGGGGCTGTTTTTTCTGAGCTTGCGCCAAAAAACGTAGGCCCGCGGAGAGGAGGGTGGAGGGGGGCAATTAGTCCGCCCTCTCTTCTTGCCGCCCTTCTTGCAAAGACTGGGGGAGCAGGTTCTTGCAGGCCGGGGGTGTTTTGCAGGGGAGTGTGTGTGGCGCTGAAGAGTGGAGTGTACAGCGGAGGGGGCGCAGGTGGAGGGGCTGTTTTTGCTGGTGTTGAATAATGGGCGGAGGGGCTTGCATAGGTGGTAAATTGGCGCAGGAATGTTTTAGCCAAGCTTGCTGGCTGAAGTCCGCCACCGTGAACTTTCGAACCGTTGAAACAGTTGCAGCAAACAATAGCATTCCACGGAGCTATCTATGAGTTGATGCCGGAAGTAGTCATTGTCGGTTTTCATAGCAGACGATTAGTAGTCCGCTTGTCCAATCAGCCACAAGCTTGGCTGCGAAGCGGACTCTTAGTAGTCCGCACTGCTCAAATCAGCCAGTTGTTCAGCTGCAAAGCAGACTCCTCGTAGTCTGCGCTCGTCCAGTCAGCTGCCAATTTGGCTGCGAGGCAGACTCCTGGTGGCCCGCACTGACGAGAGTCAGCCGCATAGTTGGCTGCAAAGCAGACTCCTTGTAGTCTACGCTCGTCCAGTCAGCCGCCAATTTGGCTGCGAGGCGGACTCCTGGTGGCCCGCACTGACGAGAGTCAGCCGCATAGTCGGCTGCAAAGCAGACTCCTTGTAGTCTACGCTCGTCCAGTCAGCCACCGAGTAGGCTGCAAAGGCTGACTCCTTGTGGTCCGCACTGACAAGAATCAGCCACCTAGTCAGCTGCAAAGCAGACTCCTTGTAGTCTGCGCTTGTCCAGTCAGCCACCGAGTAGGCTGCGAAGGCGGACTCCTCATGGTCCACACTGACAAGAATCAGCC
>JASANA010003319.1:0-12540 GCA_030248095.1 Ptycholaimellus sp. GST1_10 | reverse complement strand
GAGGAGAGAAAAACTTACGCTCATTATTCTTGCATTTATCGCAGGGGTCAGCAAAGGTACAGACATGATATTTATTATTGATAACATCTATGAAGCGCCGCCTCATGTTCTCCCATGTTGGAACAAGGCCTCGTTTTAATGCTTGTAAAGCGTTCCATACTTCGAATACTTGATCCTCGCTAATTCAAGTCCATTTGCCAGATCGATTAAGCAGGCAGATTCAGCCACAATTTTTGAAAGGTATGATTTTCAAAACTGGAAGATTTGGGTCTGGTTTCTCATTTACAATCGCGCGGGCTGCACTTCTCATCAATTCATAGTCTGACATTCTGCAATTTTATTTCGGATGATTTTTCACTTTTTGCACGTATTGCACCTAGGTTTAAAATAGGAATCAATAAGGTTAATATCACGACCCTCAGATATTATAAGCAACTGCTCAAGTCTGATTTTGACCAGTTCCCTGGCTCCCAAAGCCGATAGTTTTGCCGCAACACCTTAAATCAACTTTATAAGAATGGATGAGGGGTAAAAAAGGTAAACCTTGGAGATTTCTGATACAATAGTCAACTTCCGCTTTTTTGGATAGAGTTTTCTTGAGCTTACGGAAGTTCTTACCTTCCCCTTTCGTATCATGTCAACCTCACTACAAAGTGCAATGAACATTTCATGGGGAAGGTGAAGGGTTTCCGTGATGTCAATGATGCAGCAGATTTGCGCTGCATAGTCAGGGAAAACAGAGTTGTAGTTAAGGCATCTCTGATATTAGTTGGAGCTTTGGGTTTGGTTACTTGGCTTTTGAGTGCCGCCGTTCGAAGAATGCCATCATAATCGTTTTTCTTTTTGACATCTGAAATTTACCCATGTTAAGATATGTTAAATGGGGACACGCCCGCGTCACTGAAGCAAGGGAAACAGGTTACAAGGTAATCAATGGCATGCATGACCTGGGTGACTTGCTCTGGTATAGGGAGAACTGCAAAATCGTAAGGTTAGACTGGAATGGTGGAGAAAAAAGTAACTGTCAAAGGCGCCCGTTTTGCCGCTGGACCAGTCCTCCCAAAGCTTCTTCACAAGCTTTGTTTGCAGCTGTTCCCAAGCCCAGGGATTGGTGCCTCTCTTGTGAAGGCATTGGCATATGACTTCAACGTTGGCAAACGAGAGAGATACGCCACAGTACCCTCCAAAAATGGCATCACCCGTATTATATAAGATATATATGCGGAAAGACGGACGCAAAAATGAGGTAACTGGTTAAGCTGGCCTTGGCCGCCCGCCGCTTCGGGCAGGGCGCCAGAGCTCCTCTGGCCTCCGGGCACAGGTGCTACGGCCCCTATGCTTCGCCTAGCATGCTTAGCATGCTAGGCTACGCTCCGGGGCCTCCGCACCCATGCCCTCCGGCCTACGGATCTCTGACTGCCCTGCCCTCCGCGGCAGGCGGCCGTCGGCCGCGCAAAAATACAAGAGCTCATTGGGCCCCCACTTTGCCATCCTGCCGGAAAGCTCTCCCTCGCCTGCCTGCCCCACCCCGCACAAGCTCTACAACCACCGTCGCTACGCTTCCAGGAAGCACAAACGTACAAGCATGATTACACTTAGTGCAGCGCTTGATGAAAGGCAGGCCTGGTGGACTGGAGATCGTGACGGCTGGCTGAGTTTGTCGGCGGATTCCCCGGCGGACTACAGTTTCGACCGGGTGGAGGGGATGTGCGAGACGACGCGCGGGGCTTGCGGAGCCACGCTGCCTCTCTATCGCCACCATACTTCTCCAAGGAACAGTTCTCTTTTCCCCCATTCTGGCTCAGCCACAACAATTTAGTCCTGCTTGTTACCAAATTTTAAACTTTTCGAAATTAAATTAAGAACTAATTAATACAGCCATGTTTAAGTAAACTATTTCCACCCCGTCCACAGCTTTGCTCCGCACTGAAAAACGAAAGAGCTCGTCTGTTATGTGTGGTTAGTGGTTAGTGGTTTCACTGACAAATTGGCAGGCCCTTGTAGGGCTCCACATTTTTCAGCGGCCTTCAATCAACTTTTATTTGCTCAACATTTATGCTATCATAAACCACTAACCACACATAACAGACGAGCTCTTTCGTTTTTCAGTGCGGAGCAAAGCTGTGGACGGGGTGGAAATAGTTTACTTAAACATGGCTGTATTAATTAGTTCTTAATTTAATTTCGAAAAGTTTAAAATTTGGTAACAAGCAGGACTAAATTGTTGTGGCTGAGCCAGAATGGGGGAAAAGAGAACTGTTCCTTGGAGAAGTATGGTGGCGATAGAGAGGCAGCGTGGCTCCGCAAGCCCCGCGCGTCGTCTCGCACATCCCCTCCACCCGGTCGAAACTGTAGTCCGCCGGGGAATCCGCCGACAAACTCAGCCAGCCGTCACGATCTCCAGTCCACCAGGCCTGCCTTTCATCAAGCGCTGCACTAAGTGTAATCATGCTTGTACGTTTGTGCTTCCTGGAAGCGTAGCGACGGTGGTTGTAGAGCTTGTGCGGGGTGGGGCAGGCAGGCGAGGGAGAGCTTTCCGGCAGGATGGCAAAGTGGGGGCCCAATGAGCTCTTGTATTTTTGCGCGGCCGAAGGCCGCCTGCCGCGGAGGGCAGGGCAGTCAGAGATCCGTAGGCCGGAGGGCATGGGTGCGGAGGCCCCGGAGCGTAGCCTAGCATGCTAAGCATGCTAGGCGAAGCATAGGGGCCTCCGCACCCATGCCCTCCGGCCTCCGGAGCTCTGACTGCCCTGCCCTCCGCGGCAGGCGGCCGTCGGCCGCGCAAAAATCGAAATTGTCAAATTATAAATCTTGCACTAAAAATGATTTCTAAAATTATTATGACTTGCATTATAAGCATGGAAGAAAACTAGAGGGTAGGGTGGAAAAGGGCGCTCACTTCCTTTGGAGGAGGGCCATTTCAGAGAGCAGGTGGAGTCGGGACAGGTCTCGTGGATGCGAAGGATATCCTCGATGCAGTCCTTGCAGCCGATTCGAGTCTGGCACTCGATGCAGTGGTAGAAGAGGTCGCTCAATTCACCACAGCCAGGGCACTGCTGCATCAGCGTCTCCAGCACCCTACGAAGGGCTGCAAAATGTACTCAATTCATTCGGCTTGGTTTTGTTCAGGGGCGTAAAATACAAATTTTATGACTAACTGACAATCCTAATTGCGGCCTTTGCTTTCATCTAAGCCGCAAAGTTTCATGACCTAATATTGTTTCCGATAGACTTTCTAAGTATATGAAAATGATGAAATCGCGAAAATGAACCATGGATGTTGCTGGTTAGAATGTAGTCTTCGATGTTGAGGACGATATTCCGCGCCGCCCAGTTTATGCGTGAGATCTTTTTCTGCAGGATTTTCACCGCCTCCGACACCTCAGTCCTTCAAATGGCAACATTTAATTTTTTTACTTTTGGCTTTCAAATTTTAACTCGCTGCCGGATGCGATGCTTTGAATGGCGCTGCCAATGAGGTAGATATCCAATGCTGTGCCCGCAACCGCTAGCACCCATGGCGGAAGTTTTTCTTCAAACGAATAGACATAATCTACTTGTTTTCCAATTTCGATAAAAAAACTACTAATTACTACTAATTACCGAAATAAAAACAAACAAACTCGAAAATGATAGGTTTTTTTGTACGGTTTGTTCCAAAAATTTCAAGAAATTTGCTGCAGCAATGCTTGGGTCCTTAGATTGAGCTACGGCCTGCGGCTATAGGCCTGCGGCCTCTGAGTCCTTTGGCCGCTCCGAGATTAATTCTCTTTTCTACCCAGCAATAATATCGTCCCCTTCGTCATCGATCGAAGCAGTAGAAACGGTAACCTATTTTTACTGCCGTGTCGATAGCTTCCCCTTCGGTCACTCCGATAAGCATTCCTGCCAGTAGTGAGCGACCAAGATAGAGCTGGGCATTGCTGCTGCAAAATTTTTGACATTTTTTGGCTCGTCTTTGCAAAAAAACTGAGGATTCATGCTTGAAATAGCCCTCAGGGGAGTCCTGGAGTTTGCCGAGTATGCCGCTGAGTTTGCCGTGAAAGCGATGGGCGAGCAGCTGCAGCACGGTTTGATCCACCAGCCTTTTAGATTTCGCCAGCTCCAGCTTCTCGTACTCACGCTTCAATGTCCCCTCACCTTCTCAATTTTACGCTGCACAACACGCGCTCAGCACCCCACTTTCGCTTCTGTCAGTGGTGAAAATGAGACCTCGATCTTGTCCTTGATCTGGTTTTTAAAGTGGTAGACCTCCCAGCTTTTGGATGCCAGTCCTGCGACGGTACCTCCTCCAACGAGGATGCCACCACCGACCATCAGAGGTGCAGCAGCTCCAAGCGTCACCGCAGCCATCCTCCAATTACCAAGCAGCATTTCTCAGAAATAGCAAAAAGAAATCTGAAAGCATCTGAAAGACAGACTGACCCAAAAAATGAATGACAATTCCTCCAGCCTGAGGAAGGCAAAAATGGAAGAGCGCTAACATGGCACCGCCTGTGAGGCCGATGACGCCACTCACAAGCTGGCCCGTGTTGGCGTAGCCGCGCGCCGTTTTGGCATCTCTTGCCACACCGTCCAGGAACTGGTAAAAGGCGCGGGAGTTTCGGTGCATTTTCTGGAGCTCAGCTTTGGCCACCCGAATGCTCATCCTCCCTCAGTTTCCCTCTCCCAATTTCCTCAACTTGGCATCATATTTAGTTTTTTGAATTCTCAAGTTCTGCAACAAATCGAAAATCGGAACAAAAATCCTGAAATCCAAAAATTTAGTGCATTGTTAATGCCCAAGGATCCTGCGCAGCCAAAAGAATGGAGAGGAAGTCATGGGTCAATCCTGCAGTCGCTGTTGTCTATCGCAAGAATGTGCGCAATGTCAGATGAGGGCCTTTTGTTGTTGCTTTGGTTTGGGCATTTTGCATTGCGCTCGAAATCTCCTCAGTAAAGCATTGGAACCGGAACTTAGTGCATAAACCCATACTTGTCTGGGGGTCAAATGGTAGGGGGGGCGCCCACGTGCGTCCGAAGGGGGGGCGGGGGGGGCGCCCTCCTTCCCTTTGCCTACGTGGTAGGTCCGGGGGGGGCGGGGGGTGCGGGGGGGCGGTTTGGGGGGGTTGGGGGGGCGGGGGTCCGAAGGGGTAGGGACGTATGTCCGTCAAGGTAAAAGGACAAAGTTTTAGGTATTTTACTACAAAAATGATAACAAAAAGGACAAAACTATAAGATATCAAATAAAAAGACACAAATTGGAAACATGTAAGCATAAAATTGCCAAAAATTGTCAATTTTTGGCAGAAAATTTTTATATTTTGGGGTCCTCAGATCGATTTTTTTCCCTTGCCAGACGTGGTACGTCCGGCGCCCCCCCCGCCCCCCCTGGGCCCCATATTGTACCCGGCCGTGGTACGTCCGGCCCCCCCCCCCGCCCCCCCGAAATGCAAAATTTTTGACCACTACGTGGTAGGTCCGTGCACCCCCCCCGCCCCCCCCGCCCCCCCCCCCTTCGACATGTATGCATAAACCATCTTTGTATGAAATCCAGCATAGCTAGGTTAAAAGAGGCAAGCTCATGTTTTATGCTAGTCAAACAGCTCTTGCCAAAAAAATCCCATATATACATGCTCATGTCTTTCTGGTCAAAAAACTCTGCAGCCAAGTCAGAGAGCAAGCATACCCTAGCAATTTTTGCGCGGCCGCAGGCCGCCTGCCGCGACGGGCAGGGCAGTCAGAGCTCCGGAGGCCGTAGGGCATGGGCGCGGAGGCCCCGGAGCGTAGCCTAGCATGCGAAGCATGCTAGGCGAAGCGTAGGGGCTGTAGCGCCCGTGCCCGGAGGCCGGAGGAGCTCTGGCGCCCTGCACGGAGCGGCGGGTGGCCAAGGCCCGCTTATA
This sequence comes from Ptycholaimellus sp. GST1_10, assembly GCA_030248095.1. Taxonomy (NCBI): domain Eukaryota; kingdom Metazoa; phylum Nematoda; class Chromadorea; order Chromadorida; family Chromadoridae; genus Ptycholaimellus; species Ptycholaimellus sp. GST1_10. The sequence continues at coordinate 6,661 of JASANA010003319.1, read as the reverse complement.
CAGTTACCCCATTTTTCGTCCGTCTGTCCGCATATATATATATATATGTGTGGTACCGCAGCCTGTACTCCTCGGTTTTTCAATGAAATTGGCTAAAATTTTGCATGGAAGTCCGTCTAGGTGGTGGCTCGGGACGTTTTTGTGCGCTTGGCGCAATTTTGATTTGTTCCATATTTATGATCAAAAAACCACAAAAACTGGGGTGTCAAATTTCGAAATTTTTTCGAAAAAGTGCATTTTATTTTATTAATAGTATAATTTACTGAATCCAAACCTCAGAAAACAATTTTTCATAAAGGGTGAAGCAGAATGGAAAAACATTGTTTAATATATATTATACGAATAAATATTCAGCAATAGGTATAAATGAAACATGACAACCTGCTAAGGATCAAGGCCGCGCATCTATTGGCGACAGCCGATATTACCTTGTCTAATCGAGAAAGCCAATTTTAAGATCTAGCAATAGCCCCGAAAACCTACACCTGGGCCGAAATGCGAAATGACGGTTCGCCTTGCTCCCCGCGCCAGTCCATTAAACGCAATTGCATCTTCTCTAATGCGGATCGAATAGGAACAACTGCTTGCGGTTGAACAATCATTGAGGCACAATTGATGCTTTCTTTGAAACATCGTCATTCCAAGGCAATTTTTAAGCGACTCTTCTTGAAATTCTTGAACCAAAAAAAAGGTGCCCAACTAGGATGAAAGTGGCTGCGGAAGCAGGGATTAAAGGGGTTGGCCAGGTAAGTGCTGATGATGGGGTCGTAGGGGCCAAGCTGGTAACAGTTCCCAGGTCGCGCTCACCACCTACGGGCTCTGCAGTCATTGCTCCTTGAATTGCAATAGGCAAGGAAAATGGCAAGGGCGTTGGTCATACTGTAATAAAATCTCAAGGTCGTTTCGAATTAATAAGCATAGTTCAGGTTTAGCTGAAATGAAAAATTTGGGCTGACTCCCTGAGCCCCCCCAAAGGTTTCACCCCCCCCCCCAAAGGGTTTCACCCCCCCCCCATGACTTTCACCCCTCCCCCAAGAGTAGCAATACAGATGGGACTGAACGAAGTACACGCTACATACGCATCGCCTCAGCACCCGCTCCCAGTGCGAGCGCACTGCAAGTGGGCCTTCTGCAGCCCAGCAAGGCTGGCGGCTGGCCTAATGCTCGCCCTGCCACATAAAGTCCCTGAGTAGACAGAGTTGAGTCATCGCAGAGAGAGACATAGGTGTCTAAGGAAAAGAGGGATGTGGCCCCACTGCGAAGGCAGTGGAGCATTCAAAATTTCACGGCCGCCTTGAGGGCGGGACCGTGGAGGTTGGGATGGAGGACGCCCCTATCTGCAAACCCTGAAAAGGCATGTAAACCAACAGGGCGAGGGGGGGTTGGACGAAGGTCTCTCAAAAGCAGCCTAGTGGAAAAGCTAGTTCACAAGCCATCGTCGTCTTGTGCTTGTAGACGTTTTCGTGGAGGTGAATGTGAAGACATTGCTCCGTCGTCAACCTGCACAATGGACCTCTTTTGACCAGAAACAATTGGAGGTTAGTGAGGAGTGGAAAACCAAAAGGCCGATGTTGACGAAGTCCTCTGCCTCGTAGACGCCTTTCATCTTGTCAGCATCTTCTTTCACTGTTTTCTCAAATTCAAATCCCTCATTTGCTAATCATGCGGCAAAAAGGGTGACTCGTAAACCTGTTTTTGGTGTGTCTATAGCTCCTGAATCCAGGCGATGAGAGAACGATCTTCTTTCACTGTTTTCTCAAATTCAAATCCCTCATTTGCTAATCATGCGGCAAAAAGGGTGACTCGTAAACCTGTTTTTGGTGTGCCGATAGCTCCTGAATCCAGGCGTTGAGAGAACGAGCAGCAGAGTGATGAAAATAGGGCGAAGGGTGTGTGGGTGGGTTGGGTTTCCGGGGTGGGGATGGGAAGGGGGTTGGTAGAGGGAGGAGAGGAGGTCGCAAGAGCCGCGCCTACCTCTCACACACACTGACACTCGTCCACATAGCCTCCCCACTCTAACATTCCCCATCCACCCACTCTCTTATCACTCACACAACCACCTTCTTCCTAGCTGGTGAGCAGGGGCAGGGTGGAGAGGGAAGTAGCCCTGTTGAAGGTGGGTAGAGAGGTCGTAGGGTGGGCAAGGGTGTTTACAGTGCGATAAGAAATAGCAAACAGCGGTGGGGTTGAAAATGCAGGATTCTTCATAGACGGATTGAGGTAGGCATGGCTGTTATGTCCTTCTCTTTCCGCTAGATTCAACAAAACACCAGAAAATCCTGAAACTTTTTAAAAAAGTTGAACACCATTGCGCATCACACTGGACATCCCCAAGGCCTGACCCGTGGGACCAGCACCAATGCTGGTTCTTTCGCTTTTTTCCGGCAGTTCGACTATAGGGCATTAGGATAAATTTTTCAATCTAGGAATGGAGAAAATCAACTTTTGGCCACCAGTGTGGTTTCTGCTTCCATACGGCAATGCTGGTTCTTTCGATTTTTTCCGTCAGTTCAATTATAGGTCTTTAGTATAAAATTTCAATCTAGGAATGGAAAAAATCAACTTTTGCTGGACAGCAGCCTTTTCACGAGCAGTGATAACTGACCATCACGACTACGTAGCCGTATTCGACAAAATCAACTGCACTAGATTCATCAATCAATCAATTTGATGAAAAAATATTTCTGCTGCTGTTTTGATGTCGATCGGTTTTGACTTTAGTGCGATTAATTTCAACATTGGGATTGGTTTTGATGTTATTGACATGAAGCACAAACTGCACAAAAGATGGATCACGGATTGAAGGTAGGTAGTAGATAAGGTAGGGAGTGCCCCTACAAAAGGTAGGGGGGTACAGGAAACCGTATCTTAAAGTTGGCACTCACTCGGTGATGTTTATCCACAAACTGCAAACCGTACCTCACTGTTCACTGCTATATACGGTTTGCAGTTTGTGGATAAACATCACCGAGTGAGTGCCAACTTTAAGATACGGTTTCCTGTACCCCCCTACCTTTTGTAGGGGCACTCGGATTGCATGTCTATCTACTACTGACCGCTACATCCCGGCACCGGCAGGCGACACCCGACCTCGACAGGCAGCGCTACCTGCCGCTCCAGCAGCGCCCGCAGGAGCCTACCGGCCTCAGGCGGACCCAAGAGTTGGAGTGCCTCCCCAGTTCGCGCCTCCTCCACAATTTGCGCCTCCCCCGTCACCAGGGCCACCTCCGCCACCAGCCGCGGACAACAACCCCTTCCACCAGCCGGTAGTCGCAGGAGGAGGAGCGATGGACCACACGCAGGCGCTCCTGCTCCAGTACAGGCGAGTACTGGAGGCACTAGCCAGCAACTCAGCGCAGCAGTGAGCCCAGCAGACTCTCCCCTCGGTGGACTTGCCGACGTTCAGCGGCAACCCCCTCAAGTACCCCAACTGGAGAGTGATGTGGGCCAACTACGTCGAGCCGGCAGCGGGAAACAACATCGCCTTGCTCATGCATCTCCTCATGCAAGCGCTGAAAGGAGCCCCGCTGGCCAAGGTCAAAGGCATGGCCTCCAACCCCAACAACTACATGCACATCATCAAGACGCTCGACAACGCCTACTTCGACCCCAGCGCCTTGGTCAACCAGGCTCAGAACAACATCCGGAAGCTACCGAGCGCAGACAACCACAACCTTGAACAGTTCGTGGACAAGCTGCGAGCTCGCTACCGCTTCCTCCGTCTCCAGTGCAACCTTCCGGACGCGATGCTACATCACTTCACCAAGGAGTCCTCGGGAAGCTGCCCTCACGCCTCACCAACCGGATCATCAACAAGCTCTCCAGCTTGGAGACCTACACCATCACCCTGGGACACTTGCTCCCACTGCTGGACAACGAAGTGCTCCAGCTGAAGCAACGAGCAACCCTACAACCGGAGCGGAATCGGTCAAAGACTCGCTCCCCCTCCAAGGAACGAGGCCGCTCTTGCAGCAAGCACGGTCCCTCCGTCCTCAGCAACATCTCCAAGCCAACCGCCGAGATCATGCCAATGACGGACAAGGACAAGCAGGGCTGCCCCTTCTGCCTAGGCGATCACAAGGCCGTGGACTGCAAGGCCTACAAGACCGCCAAGGACAGAAAGGCACAAGTGAGCAAGTACTCACACTGCTTCAAGTGTCTGATGAAGGGACACTCAGCAAACAGCTGTCGTTCGCTGTACGTCTGCAAACACTGCAAACAACCGCATCACCACTCTGCCCTCTGCTACAAGCAGTACCCTGATGCGGGATCGCGATCGAGCTCCAGGCATCGCTCCTCGTTGCCGCGCCCCCAGAAGTGGGGTACCCAAGCCAAAAACGCCTCTCGCAGCCCGTCAGCGAGCCACAAACCTCAGCGACCCAACAGCCGATCGCCAACCAGGAAGAGCCGCTCACCGAGCAGAAGCCAAGCCACGCCCTCAAAGGGAAGCTACTCCTCCCCTCAGAGGAAACGCTCGTCTTCACGCAACCAGAAAACTCGCGGTTGCAGCGCCTCGTGGGACAAGAACCGTGACTCCAAACCCTCCAGCCGCCTACAGAGCCAAGAGAGCAACCGCCCCAGGACGCCCTCCCGTTTGCCGCTGCGGAAAAGGAGCGGCACTCCCCACCACACCAAGGACGCCAACACAAACCTCAACTCCATGGCTGCCGCCGCCGACGAGGGAAGCGAGCTACAACCCATCATGCTCACCTTCCCTGCCCGCCTTGAGCAGTACCAGGGATCGGACATTGGCGTCCCTGCCACCTGCCTACTGGACACCGGGTTGCAGATGACCGCGATCAAGAAGTCGGTCGCCGACTACCTAGGCCTTCCCAGCCTAGGCACCCGCGTCATCTCCACCGGGTCCTTCGGGCAAAAGACTCAACAACCCATCACGATGGATCAAGTCCTTCTCAACATCGCCACCGCCAACGGCTACAGCTTTGAAGCTGAGGCCTGGGTGATGGACGAGATCTGTCCCCCACTCTGCACCAAAGCTGCCTTCAGCAAGGATGAGTGGGACAGCATCCAAGAGCAACACCCCTTCATCGAGAACATGCCTCCTCGTGAAGGCACTTGCTCCACAGACATCGACGTCATCTTCGGACACGACGTCACCGGGCTCATGCTAGCCGAGGCCTGCCGAGAGATCGTCCCCATCAGTCGCTCCCTCACCCTGCTCAAGGCGCCAATTGGAGACCTCCTCCTCGGCACCGCCAACGCACCCATTGTCCCAGACGTTGGTCAAGTCAGGAAGAGAAGAGCGACGGTCCTTGTCAATGCCGCTGCCGTCCAAGAGCTCCAGGAGTACCACAACCTGGAGCAAGAAGGCATCGCAGAAGCCAAGCTGAACACGACCACCCAGCAAGCAGTTCTGGAACGATTCCAGAGCATGCTGCGGATGGAGGGTGGACGCTACGTTGCACCCTTCCCCTTCTACGACGGATTCCCCGCAGACGGCCTCATCGGCAGGATCAACGCCCTCAACCGCCTCGGCTCTGCCTACAACACCCTGTCCAAGAGGGAAGGCCAGCTACAGGCCTTCCAAAGGCCATCACTGACCAAGTGGACGCCGGCTACGCCGAAGTCGTCAAGAACTGGGAGGCCTCCGAGCTTCAAGGGAAGACCTTCTACCTTCCCTGCTTCCCAGTCATCAAGGCCTTGTCTCAGCACACCAAGTGTCGTCCAGTGCTGGATCCCACGGCCCGCGTCATTGGCAAACAGACCTTCAACGATCTGTTGGAGACGGGACCACAGCTACTCAAGTCCCTCACAGGCATCTTGATCCGCTCCCGCTTCCCCGAGATCCTGGTGGTCGGCAACTTGGAGAAAGCGTTCCTCCGGATCAGCCTCCTCCCAGAACACCGAGATCTCACCCGCTTCTTCTGGGTCAAGGATCCCATGGCCCCACCCGACCAGGAGAACATCCAATGCCTCCGCCTTCGGCGAGTGGGCTTCGGCTTCAAGTTGAGCCCTGCGGTCCTGCAGGTGGTCATCAACACCCACCTCGCCCAGTACGACAGCCCTCTCGCTGAAGAGCTCAAGGAGCTCACCTACGTCGACAACATTGCCTTTGCCGCCAAGGACCCCATCGAGGCGGAACGGAAGAAGAAGGAAGCCGTCCAGATATTTGCCGAAGCCGGCATGAATCTTTGGGAATTCTCCTCCAACTCCCCCGACTTCAACCGCAAGCTCACAGACAAGGAGCGAGGGAAGGACAAAGACCAGAAGATCCTTGGCGTTGGCTACAACTCCATCAGCAACACCCTGAGCATCGCCCCTCCCGCAAACAGGGAGCACCACCCGGGCACGAAGAGGAAGGTGCTGTCCGCCTTCGCCTCCTTCTTCGACCCACTGATGCTCATGGCACCGGTCCTGGTCAGAGCTAAGATGCTCTTCCACGACATCGCCTTGACCGGCACCACCTGGGACGAGATCCTCACCAGCCAGTTTGAGGAACGCTGGTCCAAAGTCCTCAGGGATCTCCAAGAGCTGCCACAGCTCCGAATTGCTCGCCGAGCAGCGTGGACGGGAGACGGCGAAATCTCTCTCCTCGCCTTCTTGGACGCGAGCAATTTGGGGCACGGCCTCTGCGTCTACGCCCACTCCTACCAGAACGGGGAAGATGCCGAGCCCATCGTCATCTACAGAGGCCACGGAG
>JASANA010003317.1:0-40276 GCA_030248095.1 Ptycholaimellus sp. GST1_10 | reverse complement strand
TCTGTGTAACCTACTTGGTTCGAGTAGTATTGCTCTATGGATGATTAACTAGCGTTTGAAATAGACTTCCTAGTTGAGTGCAACTAAACATATACTTAGAATTATTACCATTCAACGTTTAGGCAATGTAAAACAAATGATTGCGTTTCCTCAAATTTGGTCTGCAATATTGACCACTCCCGTGGACAAAATGACAAAAAATGTGTGAGATTGGGAGGGTATGGAATTACATTCATCAACGGGAAACCAACTCCCATTGGTAACAATACCTACAGTGCCTACATCGGAAAAAAATGAGAATCTCAATGAAATACAAAATGAACTCGTTTAGATTTAACCAACCAATAAACTACACAATACCAGTATTGTGACACAGTCCAAATAAAACGAAAATCCTATCAAACCAATGTTTATAGTTGGGGCTATGAAAAGTAGCATGAAATAAATAGCTGCCCTTGCCACTAAAACTCTAAAAATGATATGACATCGGGTAAGCGACAATTAGGGGATTTGTTTAAGGACTCATCATGAAAAAGATTGTCAAATTTTATAGAAAGGATTGGCCATAGTAAATATTCCGAAAATAAAACAAGCACCATGCTCCCTCCAGACTCTTCCCCCACCTATCACTCCAACTAAATGTGCCCAGAATTCCCCCTTCAAAACAACACCAACAGCAAATAAAACAGAGGCTGGAGAAAAAAGGGGAGCCCTTCTTTTTTCATAAATATAGCGTGTTAGCAAACAGTGCTAAAGCTAGCCATTAATCTGGAGGTGGTGGCCATTCAAAAGAGGGCAGGGAGGTCATCTGAGGAGGACTACCGACCCATCATCCGCCTCACAACACTTGAAAAGTTCTGGGAAATATGATTTAACTGCGACTTGCACCTTTCCTTCACACTTCTTCAACCAAAGTTGGGTTTAAGGCTAGGAGTTGGCGTCATGATGCCCTCCTCCGCTCATCATCGCGGAGCCGTAGCCCGAGCATGAGCCATGTGTGGGGCTTCTCATGAGAAATGAACCTGGTTGGAATGCTGAGCCTAGCTGGGTCATGAGTGTGCCTTGATCGGATGCTGTCAATGAGCTCCATCTGCCTACTGCCTGGCGACCCCACGCTTGGACATCCATCGCGTTCCCTATGAGGCTCCCGTTCGACGTTGGCCCGATCCCGCTCTACCACGCCGGCCCCAATGTGGCACTGCTCTGGCAATAACTCCCTTCCCTCCGCTAGTAATATGCTTGTAGCCAGTGCGGTGAGGCAAAAAGTAGAAAAAAAGTGAAAAGTGGAAAAAGTGGGGAAAAAAACTATTTTCGAGAAAATTTGGGTGAATTGAAATTGCAAAAAACTATTTTCGGGGTTGGTGAGGTGGAGTGAAAGTGGAGTAGAAAGACGTTTTACTTTCCACCTTTTCACTTTTTACTCACTTTTCACTTTTCTCCTCAAAATTTCCGCCCCGGACCAAGGTTTGCCCTGCTCTAGACCCCAAAATTTTCTCCCCCACCCCTATGTTGAAGCATAGGGTCCCTACCCCATCACTATGTTGAAGCATAGGAGCTCTACCACACCCCTATAGCCCCCTATGCATATGCTATAGCAAAAAGAAGCTCTCCCATCCTTCTCATGTAGCATAAAAGGATCCCCCATTCTTCTTACGTAACATAAGGAGGTTCCATTCTTCTTATGGACATAGCATAAGAAAGGTTGTAGCAAAGGGGTATTCACAGTTCCTATGCTGTAGCATAAATAGGCCCTCCATCCTTAAGCTGTAGCCTAAGGAGGCTCCCCATCCATGAAGTAGTCTTTCTAGCCCATGATGAGCAGGCTGGGGTTGCAGACAATCGGGAAGTTGCAGAAGCTGCAGTGGACTGAGTCCATGGGTCTGTGCTTGCCGGAGTCATTGACAACCAGGGGAGAGCAGAAGCCAATTCTGAATCGGTTTCGTCACTTGTCTTCTAGTTTCTTGTTCCAAGATTTACGTCATCATAAGAGATTCGTAAATCTTGACTGGCGGTGCTGAAAGACAGAGGCCGATTCTGAATCGGTCTTGTCTTTTCCCTGGCATGCTCTGATGTTTACTGAATACGACAGGGATTTGGTAAACTGACTTTGGCCGGCAAAGATTGCAGCAGGCAGCAGTGAGCTTTGAAAACTGACAGCATCCAATTTTCAAACTTGAGCAGTGAAGTTGCACATTTGCTGGTCGGCTGGCAGCTGAAGGAAATTTCAGAATCCGATCAAGGATAATGAAATTACTGGCGACAATGCTTGTGAAGATGGCATGAAACGAAACTTTGCAGTTAATGTTCAATGCCCAAGCAGTGATGTCATTTCTCGTCTTGATTGCCGGCAAGAAATGATTTCACAAATCCAAAAGGATAAAGTGAAATCATAGGAGGCGGTCTTGTTTGGAAAGGGAACTTTTCAGTTCATTTTTGATCCCGTTGCAGTGATGTTGGTGGCAATGACATTGCTTGACGTCATCAGTGACGTGGAGAGTTTTGCAAGATCCTTTCAAGGATAGTGTGAAACTCAGAGCTGCGATGTTGCTGGCAAAGAGCGGAGTTTGAAAATAGACTCAAAGTCAATATTCAATTCCTTGCAGCATAGTCACAGAAGGCGTCAAGGCGAAATTCACAAAGCTGTCCATGGCTGAGTGAATTTCTGTCGCTGCTGCCAGTGAACTTGTCTGGCAGTGAAGCGAAAGGCAGGCGATTGCTGGCTGGTTTTGGTTCGCTGTCCGGTCGCAGTAGATTGGTGACTTTGGGCATTTTGACTTGAATGCCATCGTTAGAAGGTGGCAAGATCAAAGGCTTAAAGTAGCAGTAGAGGCGCAGTGGGCGAATTGCAGGGTTGTGTAGAGGTGGTTGATTGTAGAGTACAGCTAATAAGTTAACTGCACTCTATGTACCAAACGCTGTGGTGTATTGTACAGCAGTAACATAGCCAGATTCTATTAGTTGGAAGTCACCAAGGAAGGGGAAAAGGTAGGGCGACAGGAAGGGATCATCTAACGACTGACTGGGCCTCTTTTCCGCCCGCCACAGCGATTCAAGGTCACACGGAACCGGCTTGAGAAAAGCCCCAGGGCCCCCCCGGGGGAAGGGAGGAGGGAAGGCGGAACCCAGCAAGCACCGAGAGAAGGGAGGGGACCCGGGCCCCGGATGAAAGCAGTAGGGGGGGGGGTAGCTATGACCCTTTGGATTCCCCTCCCCTCCCCCCCCCGACGACACATTCCTCCCCCCCTCCCCCCCAACAGAGACCGGGCCTCCTTCTTTTTGTTTCACCTATTCTACTTTTTTCCACTTTCCGACTTTTTTTTTACTTTTGGCCACTTTTTTTCACCTCAAGCCACCAAATTTTCCAAAAACACTAGATAAATGATGGGTTTGAAGCTGCGCCACTCTTAGTAGCTCAAAACATTGGACTACTGTACATTAGGCAACCTTACAAAGCAGGAGAAGACAGCAGGAAGATATCTACAGATTGGTGTTACAGCCCAGGGATGGGGAGCCTCCTTAGGCTACAAATGGAGGGATTATTATACAACATAGGAAGAGTAATAATACTGTTACAACAATTTTTTTATATTTGATAATAAAAAAAATGGAATTAATGTTAGGTAGGAGGAAGGGGGGATTTTATGTATAGAGAAGGGGGGTAGGGGTCTTGTATAGAAGTGTATGGGGGGGGGGCGGGGGGGGGTGGGGGTGATAGATGCACAAGTGGTGGGGGGGGGGGGATGTGATGCACAAGGGGGGGGGGGGAGAATATGGGGGGTAGAGAGGGGGGAAGGGGCGGGGGGGGGATATTGAGGGGAGAAGAGAGAAGAGAGAGTAAAGAGAGAAGGGGGGGAGGAAGGTTTTACCTTTCTCCCCCACCAATAGTAGTTTGTAGTATATTTTCATATTAAAATGTTTTCTTTTTTTTTTTTTTTTTTTTTCGTTGCTGGGTATATATAGCGGTGGGGGGGGGGAGGGAGGTTGGTGTGCTGGAGTGCGGCCTGCGGGGTGCGGGGGGGTGGGGGGGGGGTCGTCGTAGGGGGGGAGCATGGGGGGGCGGTGAAGAACATGCGTCGGGGGGTCGGCCAGTCGGCGGGCGGAGGTAGTCGATGCTGCGTATCGTCGTGGTGTGTGGTGTGCAGTCTGCTCGGTGCTCACTCCTCTCTCGTGGACCCATGCATGGCTCTGCTCAGGCTACGGCTCCGCGATGATGAGCGGAGGAGGGCATCATGAGCACTCTTAGCCTTAAACCAAAATTGGGTTGAAGAAGTGTGAAGGAAATGTGCTAGTCGCTGTTGAAACATTTTTCCCAGAACTATTCCTGTGGTGTGAGGTGGCTGATGGGATGGTAGTCCTCCGCAGATGAACTCCCTGTCCTCTTTTGGATGGCCACCACCTCCACAGCCTAATGGCTAGCTTAGCACTGTCTGCTAACATGCTACATTTATGAAAAAAGGCAAGGGCATCCAGCCTCTGTTTATTTCCTGTTGGTGTTGTTTTGAAGGGGGGTTCTGGGCACTTTTAGTTGGTGCGGTAGGTGGGGGAATAGTCTGGAGGGAGCATGGTACTTGTTTTATTTTCTGAATCTTTACAATGGGCAATCGTTTCTATAAAATTTGACAATCATTTTCAAGATGAGTCCTTAAACAAATCCCTTAATTGTCACTTACCCGATGTCACATCATTTTTAGAGTTTTAGTGGCAAGGGCATATATTTATTTCATGCTACTTTGCATAGCCCCAGCTATAAATATTGGCTTGATAGGATTTTTGTTCAATTTTGGATTGTGTCGCAATACTGGTATTGTGCAGTTTTCTTGGTTGGTTAAATCTCTAAACGAGTTCATTTTATATTTTATTGAGATTCTTATGTTTTTTCGAAGTAGGCAATGAAGGTATTGTTACCGATGAGATTTGGTTTCCCGTTGATGAATGTAATTCCATACCCTCCCAATCTCACAATTTTTTGTCATTTTGCCCACGGGCGTGGCCAAGATTACAGTCCAAAGTTGAGGAATTTGTGTTACATTGCCTCAAATTTGAATGGTAATAATTCTAAGTATATGTTTAGTTGCTCTCAACTAGAAAGTATATTTCAAACGCTAGTTAATCATCCATAGCTGACGATTATCAATCATAAATCAATATATAGAAATGAGAATAGGAGGGCAAAATTGCAGTTGAAATTTGGGTTAAATTAAGAAACAAGTTGAAAAAGATGTAGCAGTTCTAGCTCTAGATGTACCAGTTTGAACATTAATAAAGAATACTATTTGGGTTACTCAAAAGAATTCAAATTGCTAATTTTCAAGAATTATTATTTTCAAGATCATATAGATCTTAATATAATATGTTTAAGAACAACATAAAATTTTTGTTCGATTGCTACCAACCAAATTGGATATCAATAGCATCAGAAAGCAAATAGTTTAGCAGAAGAAGTAAAAAACCAGAATCAAATGCCGAACCCTCAACGAAGAAGCAAAGACTCAAACAAAGGAAATAATCCAACTCGTTTCAGTAGACAAAGCAAAGATAACCGTGGTGAAGGAAAAAAGTTACCAGTTCGATCCTCAAAGGACAGAATTCGAGATCTTTTCAGACCATCGCAAAAGCCTGGGGAAACAGATGCGGTATCCATCCATGGTAATGCTCTAGATCAAAGACGATGTCGCAAGGCAGCTGAATGGATGCAGAGCTGGCAAGAGTCTCAAATAAGCGCCGAATGGGAAAAACTTCAAAAAGACTACCTAGTAGTACCGCCAGGTCACTCTACAACAGCATTTGATGCAGCAGACGCAAAAACCAAACGCTACCCTGGAGTAAAACTTCTTGATCACACTCGTGTACACCTTGCTACTGATGGGCTTTCCCGTTTTGACTTTATAAATGCAAGCTATGTTTCAAAAGCTGATGGAGGCGGAAGTGTCATTCTGGCAGCAAGCCCAACAAAAGATACCCTAATAGATTGGTGGACCATGATACACCAACAAAAAATTTCATTCATCATAATGTTATGCCAGCACATAGAAAATGGAAAAAGCAAATGTGAACCATACTTTCCAGAAGAAAAAGGCAAAACTTTATCAATAAAACCTTCAGCTGAGACAGGTGGATCACCAGCAACACTGCAAAAAAGAAGTGGAGGTGGCTCAATTGAAGTGACGCTTGAAGAGAGCAAACTGGAAGAAGTTACAGGATGTAAAAATGAACAATACAAAGTATCCACAATCAGCTATGTATATCCTGGCAAACTTGGCCCACAAAAGCGGAAAATTGAACATTATCAGTATTTAACATGGCCTGATCAAAGTGTCCCCTCCGATCACAGTGCTATTCCATCAGTTCAAGACCTTGTAATCAAGAAAGTAGAATCAGCTATTAATTCAAAAGAGACCACAGCAGGAACGCCTATTCTAGTGCACTGTTCTGCTGGCATTGGCCGATCAGGGACATATATGGCAGTAGAAAATGTCATCCGAAGTATTGCTGGAGCTTCCCCTCATGTGCCTTCCGTATATGAAATTGTTTGCAAATTACGCAAAGAACGCTTCCTGGCTGTTCAAACTGGTTCTCAATATTCTTTTATATACAAAGCAGCAATAGAAGGCTTAAAACATCGAGGTCTTCTCAAATAAAGCCCAATATTCATTATTTCTGAATTTTTTAAATGTTTGCTTACCTTGATGCCTAATCTTTTTGTTGACATTTTGTAATTGTATTTTTAAACTTGTGTACTGATAATATATAATAATTTGTAATCAGATAATTCGTTCCAAAGCTTAAGGCTGCAAAATGGGGTATGTTGAAAAATGGCGAACTCTCAATGGATATGGACACTTTTATTGCTGAAAGGTAATACAATAGGAACGTAGTCCATGTTGTGGGCAGAATTTACTGCAAAGACTGCTCTCACATGTTGCATGATGTGGGCAGATTGTACTGCAAAGACTGCTCTCACATAGTCCATGATATGGGCAAAATTTACTGCAAAGACTGTTCTCACGTAGTCCATGTTGTGGGCAGTGCAGACTGCAAAGACTACTCTCACGTAGTTCATGTTGCGGGCAGAGCAGACTGCAAAGACTGATCTCACATAGTGCATGCTGTGGGCGGAGCAGACTGTAAACTGCTCTCACGTAGTTTGTAGAGTTCTGGAGTGCAGTTACATGGACAAGGGGGAGTGGATTTATCTTGGGAGGAAGCAAGGGAAGAGACTGATCTCATTTGTGGGAATTTGTGGGACGCAAGGTTTTGGAACGATCATGAGCATGCTCCCCACCTGCCCTAAGAAATATAAGAGATCCTGCTCATATGTAGTGTATAGATGGGTAGAGCAGGCTAGCTCAAAATCTTAAAATTAGCTGGTGAGAAGGGCTGTGGGGCTCATTGGGGCGGATGTGGCAGATGATAAAGTCCGGGACAGGCTTGGTCAGGTGTCGGGAGATTAGGTTTCTAACCGTGGTGGAGCTTAGGTGGCGGATCAGAAGGAGATAACGGGGGCTGAGTAGATGTTATCGGATGCAGATGCAGATCAGGTGGTTTCCCCGGAGTTGAGGACCAGTGAGCTGTCAGAGGCTGCCCAGTCCTCCAGCTCAACTCCTCAAGGATTGGGGTTCTTGTTTTGGCCTCAACTGAGGAGGACTTTAGAGAGCTGTGGATGAGTGTCTGCAGGTCTTCAGATGCCAGGTCCATGAAGATGCAGGTCTTGGTGAATCAAACTGTTACTTTAAATTGTAAGAGGCACCATTATTTAATGAAGGTAATAAAACTACTAAAAATAAGGATCAGAAATCAGCATTTGTTTTGTTTATGTTTTTATGTTTATGTTTTATGTTTTGTTCTATATTAGTATCTTTAACCCCTGCCACTGCTATCAAATGTTGGACTGTTTTCCTCATTCCTTTAGACCAGTTTATTAAACGAAAGCATTACAACCGATTGCACAGCTTGTCTGGTTATGATTTTTCAAAAAATTGGTAGCAGTGGTGACTCGCTTAAAAATTTTATAGTTAGATTTTCATGCTTCTCTGAAATATCAATCAATGCAACTTATTCAAATTGTGTTGCTGCAGATGCAGATACAAACACCTTTTATTATGAGCCTAACAATGCTTGGTACCAGGGATTTATGCTTTTAAATAACATGTATCAACCTCTGGCAAAACAGTGCTTTAGTGATATTTACAACAGTTAATTTGGGCATAGATTTTGTCAAATATATGGCATCAGCTGCACTAAGCTATGATGTTTTGCAACAATTCGATAATGGATTTGGTTGTTACAATGGCACAGAAAGTAATTCCAACAGTATTGAAATTATTGATAGATGTGCTCAATGTATACGCTGGTTTAATGTGCATGATTCAAGTTATGTTTATCAATGTTTGACTAAAACACAAAGGACAAAAACATACTCAATGAATACAAAATAAAAACAATATGTATTGATGATCCTGCTTCAGAATCACCTAGTTTGCTCGCTTCAGAAGATGTTTACCTAACAACCTGGGCTAAAAAATGGCCGAGCCAGAAGAGATAAATTTTGGATTCAAATGCTGCAATAATTTAACCTTTTCTTAATGAAGGGACTGAACTACCAATTTTCCTTGGCATTCCTTGTTATGATACAAATTACCAGTATATTTCAGCTGCAAAACTGGACCATATCAACACGAACTCCACGACTCTTCATAAACAGTTTGTCAATATCTTTTTTTCATACCTAATTATATAGTTTATAGTTGCGCTGCATGCACTATGTCTTTGAAGGAAGACTTTGATGCTGCATCGCATTTGCCAATTGGATTTAAAATAAAACTAAGTTGCTTATCATGGAATACTTATGTGCAATGTGACAATAGCACTATTAGCAAACCAGCATCTCCTTATAAATATCATACAGCTTCGGAGATAACATCTATTTGTACTATGTCATGCAAATTACCAATAGGCTCTGCTCGAAAATCAACCTAATTTCTATAGATCTGACGGCTATAACACTTATAAAGTGTCGTATGGGATGGCGCCCATCATACTGATATGGAAAACCACTTGGGGATGTAAAAGAAAAAAGATGGATTAATCATGATTGTGCCCATTGCATAGCTGACATAATTTTTGTGGATCAAAATGATGACGAAATATCAGGAATACTGTGGAGTTGCGAATTTAACATGTTGGACAGAATTAAAGCCAAAGACTTTCACCAAACAATCCCATCAGGTTATGTAAGAAGCAGAATTCCTGAAAATATTTTGAGATGCAATCAAAATTTGTGTACGTCTAACTTTGTGGGAATGGTCAATCATGCATATTCAAGAGTTAAAGGAAAACTAAAGCAAAGTACCACAGGGGTTTGGTTACATAACATGTTTTAGTATTATGATGTTTTGCAAAATTTTACAAGGTTTCAATATACGTGTGTGATAACCCTTAGTATTTATATTTTATGATCTTTTACTGCTCTGCTGAAAAACGATTTGAAATGCTGTTGATGATTATAAATTTGGTTAAGGACAATCATTTGTTTTAAGCAAATACTTGCAAATGCACAAATTGAAAGTATTCGTAGCAGTTATTAAACATAAGCTCTCAAAAATTTTAAAGTAAAATAACACAATTGTCAACTCCTATCATTTTAGCTGAAGTTACTTATGTAGGTTTTAATGTCATGATGTTTAGTTAAATGACTTTATCATGTCGTGACTCAATTAGGGATGATGGCAATTATTTCCAAGCATTCCGATCTGCAATAGGTCAGCAGAACAGGGGGACTTCGCAAAATAATGTGTAAATGTACAATCAAACTGGAGATTTTATTGAGGGCATTAACACGTGCACCGTGCAAAATTTGACAAGAATCGTGAGTTATGAATGATCTCAGGTTATTACTACATGATCCGCCACTTGATGGAAGGTGGTTTAATGGGTCTAATTTTTGCCCACAATGTGGCAGCCTCTAATTCTTGATTGAGGATAATTATGAAGCAAAGAACAGCGATAAAGGGCACACATAGAGTAGTGAGCCCCGCCCTGCAATGACAATAATGCTGTACCGTGGGGTGGGTGATTTATTCGTACCCCAAATACAATCAATTATAACTCCAGAGCTACTCAATATTTTTTGACGAAAATTTAACACAAGTTGCCCCTAAATCTCCCCTACATTGTGCTAAATTTTTGTAGCAAACGAATTATTTGTTGCGGATTTGTGACAATTGTTCTAACTTGAGTCATTGTATCACTGCCCACTAAATGGCACATGCCATTTTTGGCTAAAAATAATTTTTTTCCCGATTTGCAACACCCAACATCCCTATAACATCATATAATTTGCCAAAATCAATGTTGTTGTTATTTGTTTCTCATAAGTAGCAGTTTTTCTCTTTTATTACAAATAAGTCTTAATTTTAAGCCAAATTTTGTGATTTAGGGCAATGATGTGCAACTGTATGACTCAAGTTAGAAAACTTGTCATAAATCCGCAACAAATAATTCGGTTGCCACAAAAATGTAGCACAATGTAAAGGACATTAAGTGGCAATGTCTGTTCAATTTTCGTCAAAAAATATTGAGTATCTCTGGAGTTATAGTTGATTGTATTTGGGGTACGAATAAATCACCTACCCCACGGTATTGCGCGAGCGTAGCGTTAGCGGAGCGGTAGCGCCAAGCCTCTCTTATCGAGCAACACAACCAATTACAGCTTTCTCAAAATTTGGCAAGCTGTAGCTCGTGACACAGACGCCCGTGACACAGACTCGTTTAAAAAAAAATTTTTTTAGTGCTTTATTTCAAGAGTTATTCAAAAAACACTTATTAAAAATGTTCGGTGTCCGGCCACACACCGTCCGACTGTCCGCCCGTGCGCAGGGTTGCAGCCACTTTAGCTGCTTGTGGGGCTGAGATCTCAAAGGTTCTAGGGTAAATCAGGCCAAAAAGTGTCAAGGCACCTCTATTTTTGGCATTTTCCGCGTTTTTTTGGTCGAAACATCAACTTTTTTGGTAAAAATCCTGTTTTTTGTTCGCTTTTTCCTATTTTTTTTTACATTCCAGCTTATTATTTATGCTTTTACAGGATTTTCGCCAAATAACATCACCATATAGGTAATTTTGAACGAAGATTACGATGGTGGCAGCTCATACGCAGCTCATACGCAACGTCATCTTCAACTCCGTGCAAGCTGCTCAACAAGCTTCAACAAGCTGCTCATCATCTATGTCATCTTCAACTCAAGCATAGGGGGCCTTGCCCCTGTATGAAGTGGATGCAATTATTATATAGTGGCTTAAAATAACCCAAAAATATATTTTATCTCAATTTTACCTGCAATTGAAGTAGGGGAAATTATTTTCCTCATTCAACTGACAAATGCTTGCTAGTGAAGTGAATGAAATTTTTTTCTTGGCTCAGAAAATAAGTTTGTCAACTTTAAAATGCTCATTTTGGGCACAGTAAACTTGTGCACCTGTTAGAAGTAAATAATTGCCTTAATTAATGATACGAGAGCACCTAACCACTTGAACTCAAAAGGAAAAACAAACAAAAATTCTTTAAAAATTGTTTATTACAAATACGCATATTTGGAACTGATGATTTAAAACTTTATGTAATATTTTTATTTAATTTTAAACTTAATTTTTAATTGTTAAAAAAACAGATTTCTCATATTTCAACAGATAGATTGATAAATTGTGCCTAAATCAAGAGCCAAATACATTACTTTTTTAACTGCAAGATACACATAGGTGGTCTCTTATCATTACTTAAGGCATTTTTTTTACTTCGGACAGGTGCCACATTTTACTGTACCCAATATGATCAATTTAAGCTTGACAAACTTATTTTGTGAGCCAAGAAAAAACAATTCATCCACTTCAGTAGCAAGCATTTGTCAGTTGGATGAGAAAAATAATTTCCCTTCACTATATAATAATTGACATTTGTGCCAAGCTCACCAAGCCCAATTGAAGAGATCTGGTATGTATTAGATGTAGAGATCTGGTATGGAACATATGATATGGATGGGTGTGGGATCCCATATTATCTTTTAGCAAAGCAGTCCTAGAGCTTTCTGTGTCTTTCAATGCCTCTGCTTTAGGGAGTTTGCATTTCAATTTTGTTCTCAGACTTATCCGTCAACCGGTTCATGCTTTATCAGAGGAGACTTTGGGATTTAGGCCAGGCTTCCAGTTCCAGGGCATGGATTCATCTGCCCCTTTGTCAGTTTTTCAAGTTTGTCTTCGTTTCCAAAAATCACTGGTTTCAGTGCAGCATACATCAGCAATATAGAATCAGAAACTGTTCAATTTCAGAAAATATCCAGATTTTTGACCGCGGCGCGACCCGAAGGGCCGCTACGCTGTCTATAGAGGTTACTAAACTTTTGTTCTCATATATATGTATGTATAGTTATCTGGAAATGCTGGTCCTGGCCCAATTCTCAACGGATCTTGACAAACTTTTTTTTCCTGAAAGGTAATGCAGTTTTAGGAAGATTTGGAAAGTCGGAACCAGTTCCCGAGCATATGAAGCATAACTTTTTTGGGTAGAAAGGTTGAAAAATAGGGTATGCTAAAATTTTTTGCTTGCTTAGATAAACTTTTTTTCCTGAAGGTTAATAAAATATTAGGAAATGGAATATTATGAAATTTTTTAATTTAATTTTTAATTTATTTTTGACCGCGGAGCGGCACGAAGGGCCGCTCCGCAGTATATAGAGGTTACTAAACTTTTGTCCTCATATATATATATATAATATAATCTCTACTACATTGAACACAAAGATTACTATATTTATTTATTTTTTATTTTTTTTATTTATTTTCTAATTTTCTAACACATGTCCCATCAAGAGACGTATGGCACAAAGTACGCTAAATTCACAAAATGTCCAGCTTACATAATGTCCAGCTTACATTAATATATATGTAGGCGGATAGACGGACACAAAAATGGGGTAACTGCTTAAGCTGCTTGTGTGGGTGTCCCCCTGTGACATATATATATACGGATATATATATATATATATATATATATATATATATATATCTATATATATATGTAGGCGGATAGACGGACACAAAAATTGGGCAACTGCTTAAGCTGGCCTTGCCCGCCCGCTGCTTTGGGCAGGGCGCCAGAGCTCCTCCAGCCTCCGGGCACGGGTGCTACGGCCCCTACGCTTCGCATGCTAGGCTACGCTCTGGGGCCTCCACACCCATGCCCTCCGGCCTCCGTAGCTCTGACTGCCCTGCCCTTCGCGGCAGGCGGCCTGCGGCCGCGCAAAAATTGAAATTAAACATTTTACAATTGATAAACTGATGCTCAGGTTAGCATACATGCAATAGGTTATTGAGCTTTATGGAATCTTAGTCAGCAACAGCGCCGAGAAAGATACAAAAATTAGTTTTTTCCCTATTTAAAATATTATCCTGAAGCCTTGTTCATGTGGCAAACTCGTTTCTTGTTCATGTGGCAAATAGATGTTTTCCACATGGCCAAGATCTAGAAAATACTAAAATGCTATGGCATGAGAAGCTTATGAATTTTCAATCATCAAAAAGAAATAGACAAGATGCAAAGCAATCGTTATGCATTTGGATTGAATTGAGAAACCATTTTGAGTTGAAATTTATCTAAAAAATCCACTTCTCATTCATAAGCAGGCGGCAATTTTGGCAAAACGAGAACAAAAACTGTAGAGAAAAGTAACAATATATAAAAAAATGCAAAATGCAGCTAAATACTATAATAGCAAATCAAATAAAAGTTTTATTAAACGAAACGAATTTTATTACACGAAATTTAAAAAGGAAATAAAATGGATAAAAAGTATATTGAACAGTATTAGAATCAATCTGAAATGAATTAATCAGTCAAATTTTTGCAGGTATTTGGAATACGATCAATTTTAATTTCAATGTGAATCATGCTCAAATTTTGGAATTTTTTTCTTCGTAGTAGTACAACTTAAGGCATGTGGCTTGACATCAATGTTGGTGGTTTTCGGTTTTATAAAATTGAAACTGGAAATAATGAAAAAACCATACATTGCCCTTTTTGAAAAAAGCCAAAACATGTTACGATAAAATACCTGGAAATTTTAAAAATGCCAAACATGTTACGATTTGCTAAATACGAGTAAAATAAAAAATATGAGCATATTTTCATTTCCAGGAGGCTTTTCATGGAGCATTTCCAGGAGGCAAATTTTTAGCAAATTTTCCTTGTAGTTTTTCATGGAGCGTTTCAGGGAGCCTGAAATTATTTAATGTTTTCCAGTCATTTTTACTGGAGTTTATCATGTTTGACGTTTTTTATTTTTTTATTTGCTAAACTGGAAATCAAAAAAATATTAAAAACAGTTATAAAATTTATTTGGATGCTATAAAATTTAGTTTTGAAGCGTAATATTGCTTTTTATGCTTTGTTTTATGTGGGTGATTACTTTGCAGATGTTTGTTACGTGTATTTTGTGTTTTTGGTGGAACTGTGACAACTGCGTTTTTGACAGGGCAGAATTGTCGCACATCCAAAGCACCCAGACCGAATTCCATGATGCACAGGGCTGCAAATGCATTTGTACAGTGTATTCTTGCATGTTTCAATGTAAAATCAGCATGGAACAGTCATGGAAACTTCTGGGGTCATGGAATCAAGGGGTTGGCTGTCTCATGGAACTGTGAAAACTGCGTTTTCGCCAAAATGAAATTGTTGTGCTTCCACCTCACCCAGACCGAATTCCATGGTGCACAGTGTTGTAAATGCATTAGTACAGAGTATTCTTGCATGTTTCAATGTAAAAACAGCATGGAACAGTCAAGGAACCTTCTGGGGTCATGGAATCCGTGGGGGCGGCTGTCCCATGGAACTGTGACAACTGCGTTTTCGCCAGGATGAAATTTTTCTTGCACCAGCTCACCCAGACCAAATTCTATGATGCACAGTGTTGTAAAGGCATTTGCACATTGTATTTAAGCATGTTTCAATGTAAAAACAACATAGTACACTCATGGGAGCTTCTACGGTCATGGATTCAAGGGGGCGGCTGTCCCATGGAACTGCAACAACTGCGATTTCGCCAACATGGGATTTCAGAGCCAGCACCTCACACAAACTGAATTCCATGCTGTACAGTGCTGTAAACGTGTTTGTACATAGTATTTAAACATAGAAAAAGCAAAATCATGGAACACTGTCATATTTTACTATTTGTACTTTGCTGCTAATTTAAGACATTCGAATGGCCCCAGTGAGATTCCAAGTACTAACCATGCCCGATGACGCATAACTTCGCATATCGGACGGCCACTAGACCACTCAGCCACTCACCCGGGACGGAACAAAAGTTTAAAATGCCCACCCAATTTTTTGCCTTTTTATAAATATAGTGGAAATATCTGGTACCATCGGTGCTATCTGGTACTATTACAAATGTTGCATTGATTTCATAATCAAATTAATGTATATCAATCGAAAACAGTTGCCCGAGTCCATAATGGTTCTATAGGCATAGTAGGCTTCCATCCATCCAATCTCCAAGGTTAAGCAACATTGTGCCTGGTTAGTACTTGTCTAGCAGACCTTGGCTGTGCTGTGTCAGAGGTACAGTGTCAGAGCTGTGTCAGAGGTACAGTGGAGGTTTCGAGAATAAAGTCCCTGCTGATGGGTACTATTGAAGGAAGACTTCCATATATCTAAAACGTTAAGCCAAATATGCAAAATTGATTAGTTTTATCAGATTTATTATGTTTAGTAATTAATTTTGGTAACATAAAGTGTCTGGGTAGTTAGTTTCGTTGTCAAATGACACCAATATAAGCATTTTCTCTCCACAACGCTTTCCCTCCATGTAATAACTGATCAATACATCTCCATGGTGGAGGCCTTTGAAACATAAGGGGTCTGGGTACAGAGCTTGGCAATTAGCAAATAGCCACTTTACTCGGTTATGCAGCGATTAAATAATAAAGAGTTACGCGAACTAACAACTCTAAGCAAATTGATCGCAGATCAAATCGGCTACAGAACGTACCAATTGCTTGCTAGCTACGAATGCAGTAGAAGAAACGACGCTTCTAAATTGGACATAGGGGTGCAAGCCCCCGTACGCATCAGTACGGTCCACGCAAGCAACTTAAGCAATAAGCTCTGTCCATCTCGTATTTTTAATAAGAAAATTAAAAAGACTGATGGATCAGACCCAAGACCATTGCAGTTAATTACAAAAACTAACATGCAACTGGGATTGATGTGCTTCAATTACAGCGGTTTTTTAAAAAACCTCGATGTGAAAAAACTTGCAACGATTCTGCGTTCGACATGTAACTGTTCGACCGCTCGAACCGACCTTCTAGTTAAAGGGCATATATGCACTGGGAAAACCGATTGGATCTCAGAAGACGCAACAATGCTCCTAAACAAGGGCACTAAATATAGGCCTCATTTATCAGCCAAGGTGGACGAAGCTGCAATGAGCTCCGCAGGAACACTAGTGCATTGGTCGTTCTACCTTAGCAGACACCTAAATTTCTCTGTACATGAAATATCATTCCAATATACATGCGCAAGAGAAAAGCTAGTAAACGCCGCCTCGACCGAAAAATCAAGGCTGTGTAAAAGCTACGACAACCTAACAAGAAAACATACAGCAGGCGTGGAAGCTATCAAAAAGCTCCACAAGGCTTACGTGCTTGCCCCAGTGGATAAAGCTGCTACCAACTTCTCAATAGCCTGTAAAAAAGGCTACGCTATAAAACTTTGCGAAGAGATGGGGGTGGCAATCGAAGAGGACGTCGTAAGGGCGCTAGGTAACGGAACGTACCTAGCGACGGACTTATCAACAGAGATTCTCGTAACAAGACACGAATCTCTACTGGAAAAATATCTAAAAACAGATATGGACCCAGATATGAAGTGCATACCGATTCTTTGGCATGGTCCGAAGTTTCACAAAAACCCGCCAAAAGCAAGATTTATTGCTGGGGCTTCAAAAAGCTTAATGAAGCAATTAAATGATCTGCTTACGCGAATCCTAGCTGAAATAAAGAAGCATTGGAAACGCTACGCGGAAATGATCGGCAAACAACGAGGACTTAACACTTATTGGAGTGTTTCGAACTCTATGGAAATCTGCAAAATGCTCGATTCTATGGGCAGCAGTAGAAAAGGAGCGATTTGCACGGCTGACTTCAGCACGCTATTCACAGCTCTAGAACATAATCTCATAAGGAGCAAACTCCATGAGATTATTGAGATCATCAGCCGAAGGTACAAATTTGCTACCATAGGCAATTCCTGTTACCTCCATAATAGCCTAAAGAAAATGGCTTATAGTCTCGACATGCAGGAAATAAAGTCCTTAGTGAATGATATCACAAACAATGCATTTGTGTCATACGCAGGGATCAATTTCCAGCAGGTCAAAGGTATCGCTATGGGATCTAGCTGTAGTCCAATCATAGCTGACTTAGTCCTTTCGAAACTAGAGTTCGATTTTATGACTAACAGGCACAACATAGCAACTGCTAAAAAGCTAAAGCACTGCAGACGCTACGTGGACGACATCCTAGCTGTAGGCACGACAGCACTTAAGGATGCCTGCAAGTCCATCTACCCACCCTCATTACCCCTTACATTCGAAGATGAAAACGACGAATGGATTCATTTCTTGGACTTGAATCTGGAAAGGGGTGGTACAAGAAGAAAGCTCTATGACAAACGCAGAGACTTCAACTTCGAGGTACTTAACATGCCATGGAAGGACAGCAATCAACCGGCCAGTACAGGTAGAAATGTACTGTTTGCACAAATGCTCAGAGCTTCTAGAGCATGCAACACGTGGCCAGATTTCGCTGAAGAAATCAGGTTGATCTGTCAAACAATAAAGCTAAGAGGTTTCTCCAACGCGGACATCGCCTCCACTGGAAAGAAACTTCGACTCCGATATCCATTCGCCTTCAACAACATCGCTGGAGGCAAAGCATGCAAATTCGCTAAGCTATTAGGGACAATCACATCCCTTCATCAAGATGGATAAGATGAAACTGTCTGTGTACGACCGCACTACATGCAGTCACTTGACATCAGTTGATTGAAATTAGCCACGCAGATCTCGGGTATTCCACTGAGGAGTCCAAAACCCGAGGGCCAAAGGTCAATCATCCTGGGAATCCTGAAGGACAATACCCAGGGACCAGTAGGTCTGGAATTATGGACGAAACCTACGTCACACCCACTCAGTGGGTCTGTGACCAGGGCCACTCTGTGAGCCAGGGCAATGCCGCAGGCATCCCTTCTGCCGCCAAAGAGAAGAGCCATCCTATAAGACGCCTTCACTTGTAATTCCTATGTTATAACATCATTTTTCTGCTATAACATAACATCGGGGGAGGCCTTTGAAACATTAGGCTTCCATGTCAGTATTACTCCTCCCAGCAAAACTCTAAATACATTTTCAGAAATCCATTGTATTTCGCAACTGATTCACACAGAAAGAGGCACAGAAGGGCAAAGAAGGGGCCATAACGATCACAAAAGCAGACCCATAGCTCAAGGTTATATTCTCACAATCACTTTCACACGCCTTCTAGGCATCAGGGGACAGCCGAGAATGCTTCAGATGTAGCCTACACCTCTCAGAACTCAGGCAAATGCCTGTTCAAAATGTCAAACTGGAAAAAAATACCGCTTTTACCTGATATTTAAAAAACTAAAAAAATAAAAACAAAATACCTGAAAAAGTCAGAAAACATTTCAGTCCAGGGAGAAATTTGACAAAATTTCGGGTTAGACGATTTGTCGTAGGCAATGTATGGAAAAAACAAGTATATGGCGCAAAGCGCAATAGGTGACCGCGGAGCTAAATACACCACAAAACATGAGTTTATACCCCACAAAATAGCATTTCTCAGCATACGCCATTTTTACACATTTCTACCCAAAAAATTATGTTTCAGATGCTCTGGGACCAGTTCCACCCCTCCAGATCTTCCTAAAATTGTATTAGCTTTGTGGTGTTTCCTAAGCCGGTTTCGTCGACCTTGAACATTGATGAGGCAGGCAGAAGGGAGACCTGGATCAGTTGCTCTCTTAGTGGCTTGACATGCCCCAACCTGTTCCGCTCTCCTAACCCTTTTGGTGACGATGAAAGAGAATCTCGCTATGTTACTGCTGCATATCACCACAGCCTTTGGTAGATCAGAGAGCTGATTAGCTTATTTGTACCTTCGACCCACCACCTCTACAATGCTACTACAATGCCCAGCACCACTTCCACCAACTTCTGCTTCCGCAACAACTTCCAGCCTTTGGCTTCGCCGCCTTTCATCAGCAGCAACCAAGTCAAAAGCCCCAGTCACCAATCCACAGTCAGGACAGCAAATCAAGCCCAGCCTGCAATGCCGGACTTTGCTTCGCTGCCGGACAGGACACCCTG
The DNA here is from genome assembly GCA_030248095.1 of Ptycholaimellus sp. GST1_10. Classification (NCBI taxonomy): domain Eukaryota; kingdom Metazoa; phylum Nematoda; class Chromadorea; order Chromadorida; family Chromadoridae; genus Ptycholaimellus; species Ptycholaimellus sp. GST1_10. Next base: position 20,834 of record JASANA010003317.1, on the reverse strand, counting down.
CAGCTCCAGAACTTTACTCAGCCAGAGCCGGCCTTGTGAACTTCTAGACGGCAGCAACTGCGACTACGCTGCATGGAATTGAAATTGACTTTCGAGTCTTTTTTCAATGTCCGTTCATTGACAGCAACATCACAACGCCAAGTTTCATGCCATCACACCATCTTTGGACAGCTGCCAGCAAAACTCTGACGTCACACGACACACTTGCCACCGTAATCTGTTGCAACACAAGGTCTTGAAGCAAACTGAAGAGTTCTTTTCAAAGAGCAACTCCCTTCAATGATTTCATTCTATCCTTGCGGATTTTATGAAATCATTCGAGACAAGTTTCTTTTCATGCTGATGTCATCAGCATCGTCTACAGAATTTCATCATCCTGAAATGGATTTTGAATATTCTCTTCGGCTGCCAGCTACCAGCTTTGATCCGTCTTCACTGCTGGACTTTGAAATTGACCACTGTCCAATTTCAAAGATCTTTGCTGCCAGCTCCAGTCTACGTCGGCTTGGACGCAACTTTGCTGCTTGGGCATCGAAAACTAACTGCAAAGTTGTTTTCATGCCATCCACGCAAGCATCATCGAGGACAATTTCATTATCCTTGATGGATCTTGAAATTGTCTGCAGCTACCAGCGGACTGCTTGCCTTCGCGGCCAGAGTTTAAAAATTGGCTCTGGTCAGTATTTCAAACTCGTGGTTTCTGCTGCAACTCCGCCGGCCAGCCAATGCCAGCTATCCAGCAAAAGCACCATCTACGCTGCTAGAGTTTTGCGAGTGCCTCCAACAGTTCTCAAAACTCCCTGCTGCCTACTGCAACCTTGCCGGCCAGCATGTTTATAAATCTTTGCGGATTTATAAACTTTCGAGCATTGCTGAAGAAAAGATCTGCCAACTTCAGAGTCAATTGCCGTCTTTTGACATCGCTTCATTTACAGATCATCATGATCGCGTACATTGTGGAAAGCACTGCCGTATGACAAAAGTCAAATGACTCAAAAGCAGCCTCCACTTTTCTACATCGACAACTACTGGACCAGGCCCAGCCTAGTGGACTGCCTCCATGACTGCTTCTATGGCCTTCCAGTCATCTGCAACCTCAGCCTGCTCACCTGCAGCCAGAAGGACCTCTTCATGGATGGCGCCAGCTACAAGCACAATGCCTTCAAGGCCTACTTCCACTGCGCCTGCCTCCGCTAATGCACATCGGAAGAGTGTGCCAATGACCCGCCTCCCTCTCCTTCTGCCCGCCGTTGAAGACAGCGTCAATTCTGGATGAGTTCCGCTGCTTTTGCTACAGCTTCCTGGATCACTACAACTGCGTCCCGATCTCCAAGGACTGCAACCAGTGTGGCATGCTGGATGGCCTCGACTGTGGCCTCTGCCACTTCCAGCCCAACAGAAACTACACTGGACAACTCCAGGACTCCGTTCCGATTGACGCCGACTACGGCTTGCTGCCATACTCTACTCTAGCATCAAGCCATGCAAGTCCGGCGCATACGCCTTCTTCAACTTCGGCAACTACATGGACACCTTTGGCACCATGAAGCTCTGCCTTTTGGAAGACGCCTCCACCCAGTTCCTCAAACAGGCCTTAAAACCCACCCCCCTTCCTACTGCATCCCTAGAGGTCAGTGGTGTACAAGGCCCATGGAAACCTGGGCGGCTTCCTCAACCGCTTCTGCAACTTCATGATCGCGTACGCCGTCATGCAGTTTGCCTCCTTGAAGACGTCCTCAGCAGACCTATTAAGGTCCCCTGCCTCACACCCTCCTCCTTACTCAGCCTAGCAGTAAGAGGTTGGCAGTGTACAAGGCCAACGGGAACATGGGCAGCTTCCTGACTGGCGACTGGAACAACTTCAATCCCATCGCTGCCTCCGAGACTTTGCACTATCTACAAAGATATGCAAATTCTTTCTACGTTTCTTCCGACAAATCCAAAATAGGCAAAGAGATGCTAAACTCATGTTTGCGTCACTCAAAAGGGCCTATTTTGGAGCAGCATTCTGGGAGCCCCACCACGCCAGCTCACCTCAACTCTGCCTACTCTCAGCTTATCCACTGGACTGGCCTACTGAGAGCAGCCTCCATGAAACTCAGCTCAATACGGTGAAGAGCTCAAGGAAATGGCCGACATGGCTTCAGCAATTGCTCACTGTCATCCCGAGCTGCGTCAATTCCTTTGCCGCAGCCTCAAGAGCAATTGTTTAGTGTCATCCCAAGCTGCATCGATTTCTACCTCTGTCAACCCAAGCAAATTTGACATTGTCAGCCCAAGCTGCGTTCATTGCATTGCATCTCTCACAATGACAATTTGCTCAGCGTCAACCCAAGCTGCGGAAAATCATCGCAGCCAAACAGAGAGAGACCAGCCCATGTCATCCCGAGCTGTGTCAATCTTCGCCACTGTAAACCTGAGCAAATTGGCCCTTTCATCCCGAGCTGCATAAATTCTTCACAGCTTCCACAGCGAAAATTTGCTCCACGTCATCCCGAGCTGAGTTGATCCTTGACACTGTCAACCCGAGCAAATTGCCTACTGTCATCCTGAGCTGTGTTATTCTCTTCGCGAGCTGCGGAAAGTTGAGCCGACTGTCATCCCAAGCTGCGTAACTTCTGTGCACCTCTCAGAACAGCCTGAATCAACGTCGCCAGAAGCAAACCAAAAGTACTACTTTCGGAAATGTGACGGCCTCTGGCCTATCTTCGATGCCTACAAAGGCTCTCCACAATCCTCCAAGAGGCCCAGCTCCAACAAGAAGCCCCTGCCCTGCTTCTTCTACATGGCCACCATCAACAACGTCCGCATCCCCTACACCTCTCTACCCCCCTCCAGCCTCAATGCAACAGGCATTTAAGCGGGCCACGCTTAGAGTCCGCCTTTCACATCACCGGCAAATGCATCCCCTCTTCTGCCTTCCCTTGGCCTCGAGCCTCCATGGCTCTGTCCATGGCGCACAAGTTCAACTTGTTTGCTCGCTTCTCCACCGCCGGCCAAGAAGGAAGAGTACCCTGGAAAGGAACCTGAACCAACTGGCCACAGCCTAGCAGATCATCAGACAGAAGATCAGTGTTTGCATCGCCGCCACCAATGTCATCACCAATGACACCTCCAACCTCCCTCTCTAATCCTCATCAAGATGGAAGGCGAATTCCAGCTTCTACTATTGTTGCTACAAGACTAGCATCTATTGCATCGCCGGCATAATCAGTGGGTCTTCAATACACCCTCCTTCCATCTCAAGTCCCACTCAATTAGAGGTCAATCAAACATGGCCTAATAAGAGCTGCGCCCCACCAAGGGCTCCAGATTTGCCTGGCGCCACTTGAACAGCGCAGAGAAGGACGTCAACATTCTCCTACACCCTCTCAACCTGCCCATCTGTACCTCCAAGCACCCCTTTGCGGAGCAAGAGAAAGGCCTCAACTGCTCCGGCAAATGCCGCTTGGTCAGCGTACAGATGGACACCAACAGACCTGGCAAGCTTTCCGTCACCTCCACTTCTACACCTACTACAACCCTCAAAGACTGCTCATATTCGACATGGCCAAGGACGCCTGGCTGAACATCTGGGACCTCCAGAACTTCTGCGGCAAGCGCAGCCTCAACCAGCACTACCTTGGCAGTGGATAGAGGAACAGTCCAGATTGCACACCTTCATCCTACCCTTCAAACCTCCTTCTCAGAGGCTTTGGATGGAGCGACATCAAAAAAGGGCCTTCCAAGACTACGCCATCTGTGGTCTGAAAGCAGGAAAGAATTCCTCCGCCCAGCCCCAGCAAGTGGAGCCAATCGTCCCTGCCTTTCAAGACAATGCCGAACGGGAACATTAAAGTTTAACTTTAATGAAATAATTCAGCGGACTTTCGATGCTTCTCTTATCCTAAATATGGATAAAAGAAGATGTCCAAGAACTTCAGTTCTATGGCGTCTGACTGAGATTTGCCGACCCTCTAGATGGCTCAAATCTGCAAGGACTGCGGCTTCAAGGCCTCCGCCTATGGCTTTGGCTTTGGCTTCCAGGTCTCCGCCTCCTACCAGACGCCCATTGACCTCTACTCATTCCCCGTCAATCAATTGATTGCCAAGAATGAAGCGTCAATGATCATCAGCGGCCAGCACATTTCCTCCCAGCTCATCAGCTACAAAGGACTGAAATGCGTCTGGCACGGGCCTCTGGCCAACTTCTACTAGGCCTTGTTCATCAAGCTCAGCGGCATCTGGACCGCCTTCAACTGCAACATGAACAAGGCACGGGCCTTCGGCCACTCTATGACAGCCTGAAGCGGCAGGCACCGGCCCTGCGGGTGCATAACTGGCTGATGATAGGATTTGGAGACTCGGCCTTTGGCTACTCATCAGCGGCCTGATTTGGCAGGCATCGGCCTCGGGCCACTCCACGCTAGCCTGAATCGGCAGGCACTGGCCTTTAGTCACTCATCTAAATGGTTGGGGCCTTCTGCCGCCACTACCGATGGCCTGAATCGGCAGGCACCAGCCTTCTGCCACTCCACCTACAGCCTGAATTAGCAGGCACCTGCCTACAGCCACCCTCCGATGGCCTGAATCAGCAGGCACCGGCCTACGGCCACTAGGAGTTCAGCCTGTCACTGCACTCCCGTTCCAGCAGCCTTCCTCAGTGGACTCCGACTGCAGACAGGAAGTGTCAAACAGCAGCACCCCAATCAAGTCAATCTGTCCCTGCAGTTCCCCTTCAGCAGCCTTCCTCTGTGGACTCCGACTGCAGGTGGGAATTGGCAAACAGCGTGACTAGGCCTCAAGGGTCAACCCCCTCATCTCTAGCAGCCTTCCTCTGTGGACTCTGACTGCAGACCTGAGAATGACCAATGACGCGGCATCCATCCTTTGCATTTCTTTCACAGCTGCCTTCCTCTGTGGACTCCGACTGCGGATTGAACCGTGAATTCAGATGCCTGCGGAAAGCCCTGCCTAAGAGCTACTAAGAGCCAGTGGGCAACAACTACTTGGCCTCTTGCTACTCTTCTCTGTCACCCTTATGGGAGGAGACAGGAAGACTGCAAGGGCACGCCCTGCTCCACTCTGCCGCATTGCTGAGGAAGCGGGAGAGAAGCAGGAATCAAGGCAGGGATGGCCGACATGGGAGCGGCTGTCATGTGAGGGCACTGGCAAAGCACCCTCGTTCCTTCTCTCTTTGGGCTGAAGGCCCACCTTGGTACTCTGCAAAGCCCTAGTACGCCTTTTGCCACCTCGCAGCTGCATCCCACGGATGGGGAGGAGGATGCAGAGGAGAGCGAATTTGTCTTACGGGACTCTGAGCTGATGAGCACAGAATTCGCAACCGCGCAGGCCTACAAGGAGACGGTGAGCAGACTGGAGAGCTTGGCATTTGGGAAGTGGTGGAGGGCAGAGTGGAGCATATCCATGATTCCGTGCTTCATGACGCTGATGCAGACCAGCTTGGTGATCGGGAAGTGGTGGAAGGCGCAGTGGACCACGTCCATGAAGCCACGCCCCACAACATTGATGAAAGCCAAGATGGCCACTTGACTTTTGCAATTTGAAGTTTAGCCAAACTGAGAATTTGCTAAAACTTGAATAGGGAGGTGAAAGATAGCAGGTGAGTGAGGCTGTCCTTGCCGTCTCCAGCAATGCTCCAAAGTTTACAGAATCCGAAAGGGTTTTGTAAATGGCGTTGGCTGGCGAAGATTGCAGCTGGTGGAGTGTGAGGCCAAGCCTTTGCTTGCCAGGAAGCTGCTGCCATGCACCTTACGCACTGTCGAAACAGTCGTAATATGTTTTAGGCTGTCATAGCCCCACAACATTGATGAAAGCCAAGATGGCCACTTGACTTTTGCAATTTCAAGTTTTAGCCAAACTGAGAATTTGCTAAAACTTGAATAGGGAGGTGAAACATAGCAGGTGATTGAGGCTGTCCTTGCCGAAAAAAAAAGTTTACAGAATCCGAAAGGGTTTTGTAAATGGCATTGGCTGGCGAAGATTGCAGCTTGTGGAGTTTGAGGCCAAGCCTTTGCTTGCCAGGAAGCTGCTGCCATGCACCTTACGCACTGTCGAAACAGTCGTAATATGTTTTAGGCTGTCGTAGCAGATGCCTGGTAGTCTGCGCTTGTCAAATCAGCCACTTGTTTGGCTGCGAAACAGGCTCAAAGTAGCCTGCACTTAAATTGGCCACCGGTTTGGCCACAAACAGACTCTTTGTAGTTTGCACTTGATGAAATCGCCACTTGTTTGGCTGCAGAGCAACTCGAAGTAGTCTGCACTCGTCCCGTCAGCCGCTTGTTTGGCTGTGAGGGTGGACACCTGCTGGTCCGCATTGACAAGATCAGCTACTTGGTTGGCTGCAAAACAGGCTCGAAGTTGTCTGCACTTCATCCAGTTGGCCGCCGAAGCAGCCACCTTTAGGCTGTCGAAGCAGACGCCTGGTAGCCTGCGTTTGTCGAATCAGCCGCTTGTTGGCTATGAAGCAAACCCGAGTAGTTTGCTCGTGTCGAAGTCAGCCACTTGTTTGGCTGCGAAGCAGACTCGAAGTAGTCTGCACTCGTCCAGTCAGCCGCCTGTTCGGCTGTGAGGCAGACTCCTACTGGCCCACACTGACGAGATCAGCCACTTGGTTGGCTGCGAAGCAGACTCAAAGTAGTCTGCGCTCGTCCAGTCAGCCGCCTGTTTGGCTGCGAGGCGGACTCCTACTGGCCCGCACTGATGAGATCAGCCACTTGGTTGGCTGCGAAGCAGACTCGAAGTAGTCTGCGCTCGTCCAGTCAGCCGCCTGTTCGGCTGCGAGGCGGACTCCTATTGGCCCGCACTGACGAGAATCAGCCACTTGGTTGGCTGCGAAGCAGACTCCGAGTAGTCTGCGTTTGTCGAATCAGCCACCTGGTAGGCCTCGATGGGTGCTGAGGATTCATTGTTCCATTCTCCTTCCCATGTTGATAACCAGCCGCCTGGTAGGCTGGGCGCTGTCTTTGCCACCTGGTAGGCCTGCGCTGTTGCGAATTCTGTGCTCATCAGCGCAGAGTTCCATAGAACAAATTCGCTCTCCTCTGCATCCTCCTTCCATCCGTCGATGGCTCAAGGTGGCAAAAGGCGTACTAGGCCTTTGCAGAGTAACTAATGGGCCGCTGTGCCTCCGAAGAGAGAAGGAACGAGGGAGCTTTGCCAGCGCCCTCACGTGACAGCCGCTCCTATGTCGGCCGTCCCAGCCATAGATTCCTGCTGTTCTCCCGCTACCTCAGCAGGGCGGGCAGAGTGTAGCAGGGCGTGCCTTTGCAGTCTTCCTGCCTCCCCCCCCCATAAGGGCGACAGAGAAGAGTAGCAATGAGGCCGAGTAGTTGTTGCCCACTGGCTCCTAGTAGCTCTTAGGCGGGGCTTTCCGCAGGCATCTGAGTTCGCAGTTCAGACCGCAGTCGGAGTCCACAGAGGAAGGCTGCTGTGAAAGAATTGCTAATGACAGATGCTGTGTCGCTAGTCGTTTTCAGGTCTGCAGTCGGAGTCCACAGAGGAAGGCTGCTAGAGATGAAAGGTTGACCATTGAGACTTAGTCCTACTGTTTGCCGATTCCCGTCTGCAGTCGGAGTCCACAGAGGAAGGCTGCTGGAGGGGGATTGCAGGGACAGATTGACTCGTGATTCAGTTGCTGCTGTTTGACGCCTCCCATCCGCCATTTGAGTCCACAGAGGAAGGCTGCTGGAGCGGGAGTGCAGGGACAGTCTGAATTCATGTTGGCCGTAGGCCTGTGCCTGCCGAGTCAGGCCGTGTGGACGAGGTGGCCATTGGCCCGTGCCTGGTTCATGTTGCAGTCGAAGGCGACCCGGTTGCCACTGAGCTTGATGAACTAGGCCGTGTAGAAGCAGATGGCCATAGGCCTGTGCCAGGCGCATTTCAGTCCTTTGTAGCTGAAAAGCAGGGAAGAAATGTGCTGGCCGCTGAAGATCATTGACGCATCATTCTTTTGGCGACCAATTGATTGGTGAAGAATGATGGGAGGTCAATGGGCGTCTTGGGGCTGTAGGCAAAGATCCGCATGCTGAAGCCAGTGAAGATTTGCGCCATTGGAAAGGTCGGCAAATCTTAGTCAGATGCAGTGTAGAAACCGAAGTTCCATAGCTATCTTCTTTTATCCGTCTTTAGGATAATAGAAGCATTGATGAGAAGTTTGCCACATTTATTTCATTAAAGTAAAACTTTAATGCTGTAGTTGGCAATATCTTGAAAGGCAGAATCGATGCCACTCCTTTCAGGCCTCTTTGAAGGATGAAAGGAGGAAGAAGGTTTGCAGATGATTGTCGATGTCCATCTGTACGCTGGCCAAGCGGCGATTGCTGGAGCAGGTCTGGGCCTTGGAGCTCCACAGAGGGTGCTTGGAGGTATAGATGGAGAGAGGTTGAGGGGTGGTAGGGGACTGTTGGCATCCATCTGTGCGCTGTCCGAGAGGCGGTGGCTGGAGAAGCTCTGCGTCACAGAGATGCCCAGCTAGGCGCTCCTGGCAGAGCCGAGCGCATTCTTGGCCAATTGAGGTTGGAGGGGGATTGAGGGTAGAAGGAAGGTGCCATGCAGACTTTCAGATATGCCGGCAGTGCGAGAAGCGATGTTCTTGTAGCGGCAATAGAAGAGGCTGGTCTTTGGCTCCCATCCTTATAAGAGAGTAGAAGAGGTTGAGGGTGTACGGCTGTTGGCGTCCATCTGTGCGCTGTCTGGTGGCGCCGGCTGGGGGAGCGGGGCTCTGGTCAGAGAGGCCCAGCTGGGCCGCCTCTGTATAGAAGAGTGCACTCTGGCCATCTTGGTCTGCCTCAGAGATGAAGGGGGGTTGAGGGTAGATGGAGGGTGTCATGAAGACTTGCAGAGCTGCCGGCAGAGTAGTAGGTGATGTTCTTGTGGCTGCAGTAGCAGAAGCAGGTCTTTGGCATCCATCCCTATGAGGAGTAGAAAGAGTGTTTGAGGATGTGATGGGCAGTGATGTTGGCGCGTTTGATGTGGGCGCTGTCCATCTGACTGTAGTCCTTCTAGGTCTTGGCCACCTGGCTCAGGCTCAGGTCTGGAGGCAGGGGGCTCATGGCCATGCAAATTATAGGCACTGGTCTGTAGGCTTAGGTTCCTGTTTGGGTACCCTTCTCTCTCGCCCGGCAGTGAAAGTAGAGGCTGAGGTGAGAGATGAATGAAGATGGAAGCATATGTCGGCGGTGCGAGAGGTGGGCTGTCTAAGCTGGGCACGGCTTAGGCGCCTGTTGCACTGGAGGCTGTGAGGCTTTGAAGGGATGAATTGAGGTGGCCGCGTACGTTGGGGGTGCACTGGGCGGACTTGCAGGGCTTGCAAGGCATGGGCATCTTGTACAAGCGAGGCCACCAGAGGGAGGGCAGGAGGGCATTTGGCCGCGTATAGGCCGCAGGATGGAGGGCGGCAGGAGGCTTTTGGCCATGCCTTTTAGGCATTGCAGAGTGATGAGGGCCTTTCAAGGGTAGGGAAAAAGTAGTACTTTCTGTGCGCTTCTTAGGACAGGAAAGGTTGGCCCACTTGAATTGCACCAAGTTCCGCAGCTCGGGATGACAGTGTCTTGTCTGCTCATGTTTACATCGTTTCTCTTACGTCGGTTCTCTAGGCTTGTAGGCAGGGACTTGTGGCAGTGCAATTGCTTAGGTTGAATGTGGCAAAGAGTTTTACACAGCTCGGGATGACGCTGATCAATTGTTCAGATTGAAGGCTGCGAAGGAGTTGACGCAGCTTGGGATGACGCTGAGCCATTGTTCAGGTTGAAGGCTGCAAAGAGGTTGATGCAGCTTGGGATGACACCGGGGGTTGTCTTAGTTGATGGCCAGATGAGTTTTCCGCAGCTTGGGATGACATTGGCAACTTGCTGGGGTTTACAGGTGCTGAGTCTGAGAGGCAGGGCGGAGTTGGAGGAACTGCCAGTGCAGAGTTCTCAGTAGGCCGCTCCAAAAGGGGCTTTGACAAGTTACGTAAACTTTATGTTTAGCTCAACTCTCGCCTCCTTTTGGAGTCGTCGAAAGAAGCATAGATAGAATTTGCATATCTCAATAGATAGTGCAAAGTCTGGTGGGCGACGAATTGATTTCAGTTGGCCAATTCGTCGGCATGCAAGTGGAAGCCATTCAGGAAGCCGTCCATGTTTCCGTGGGCCTGGTACACCACCGACCTCTTACTGCTGGGCGGAGTGAGGAGGAGGGTGGAGGGCAGGAGGCCTTGTGAGGTCTGGAAAGGATGTCTTCCAGGATGTGGAACTTCATGATGCCGTACATGGTCATGAAGTTGCCAAAGTTGTGGCGGAAGCCATCCAGGTTTCCGTAGGCCTTGTAACCACCGACCTCTGACTGATGGGCACAGTAGGGGAGGAGGGTGATATTCAAGGTCCTTTGTGGAATTGGAGAGACGTCTTCCAAGGCAGAGCTCCATGGCGCTGTGCATGTGCATGTAGCTGCCAGAGTCAAAGGCGACGCAGGTGCTGGACTGGTTCTGCTTGATGCCAGAGCAGATGATGGGCAGCAAGCAGTGGCCGCATCTGATCGGAGCGGATTTTGGAGGCCAGCTGGTGTCGCTGATGGCAAGCTGGAAGTGGCAGAGGCCGCAGTCGAAGCCGTCCAGCATGCTGAAAAGGTTGTAGTCCGCGACGTTCAGGTTCCAGTTGTGGCCATCCAGAAAGCGGTAGCGAAAGCAGCAGTAGTTGTCCAGGAACTACGCTGTCTTCAGGAACGGGCAGAAGGAGGAGGGCACAGGTCTCTGGAGGGTCCTTTATGGCCATTGCCATTGACGGAGAGTGCGCAGAGGGCGAAGGCCTTGAAGGTGTTGCACTTGCAGTTGACGCTGTCCATGAAGTAGTCCTTCTGGCCGTAGGCAAGCAGGCTGGGGTTGCAGATGACCGGCAGGGCGTAGAGACCGCATCAGATGCAGTCCACTAGGCTGTGCCAGTGCAGGCTGCTGTCAATCATCAAAGAGTAGAGGCCGATTCTGAATCGGTTTCACTGAATGTCTTCCAGTTTCTTGCTCAAAGATTTACGTAATCACAAGAGATTAGTAAATCTAGGTGGCGATGTTGAAAGGCAGTGGCCAATTCTGAATGGGGCTGGTCTTTTCCAGCAATGCTCAAAAGTTTACAAATCTGAAAGGATTTATAAACGGTGTTGGCCGGCAAAGATTGCAGCAGGCAGCAGTGATTTGAAAACAGATCGGAGCCAATTTTCTACTCGAGCAGCGGAGGCAAAGCTTCTGCTGGATAGCTGGTTGATGTCAGCTGGCAAAGATTGCAGCAGGCAGCTGTGAGTTTGATAACCGATCAGAGCCAATTTTCAAACTCTAGCAGCGGAGGCAAATATTTCGCTGGTGGCTGGTAGCTGCAGGGAATTTCAGAATCCGTTCAAGGATAATGAAATTGCCATCGATGGTGCTTGCGTAGGCGGCATGAAAACAACTTTGCAGTTAGTTTTTGATGCCCAAGCAGCGAGGTTGATTATGTGCCAACGTAGACTGGGGCTGGCAGTGGAGTGCTTTGAAAACTGACAATAGCCAATATTTTCAGTCCAGCAGCAAAGTTGTTTCGGAGCTGGTACACTGGCAGCAGTAGAGAATTTCAGAATCCGTTCAAGGATAATGAAATTCTGTTGACGATGCTTGCAAAGATGGCATGAAAAGAAACCTTTCAGTTAATTTTCAATGCCAGGCAGCAGAGTTGAATCTTGTCTTGATCGTCGGCGTAGAATGATTTTGCAAAATCCATAAGGATAGAGTGAAATCATTGAAGCGGGCTGGTAGTTGAAGAGGAACTTTTCAGTTCGCTTCTGGACCCATTGCAGCGGAGTACGGTGGCAATGACGTTGATTGACGTCATCAATGACGTTGTTTGACATAGAGAGTTTCGCAATATCCGTTCAAGGATAGCATGAAACTCGGAGCTGTGATGTTGCTGGTGAAGATTGGACATTGAAAATAGACTCAAAGTCAATTTTCAATTCCTTGCAGCGTAGTCGCAGATGCCGCTGTATCAAAGTTCACGAGGCGGGCTCTGGCTGAGTGAAGTCCTGGTGCTGCAGGTGATTCTGTCTAGCAGCAAAGTGAAGGCTGGCATTGCAGGCTGGTCTCGATTTGCTGTCCTGTCTTGGTAGATCGGTGACTGGAGCCGTTGACTCGAATGCTGCTGTTAGAAGGCGGTGGCAAGATCAAAGGCTGGAGTTGTAGAATGGGCGCATTGTAGTCGGCTTGTAGAGGTGGTCGGTCGTAGGGTACAGCTGAGCAACCTAGCTCTCTGTTCTACTAAACTATGTGGTGCATTACAGCAGGAACGTAGTGAGGATCTCTTTAGTCGTTCACCGAGCAGGGAAAAGGGATGGCGACAGGAATGGGTTTATAGACATAATGAAATCGCTCTGTCGCAGCAAGGCAGTGCACCCCCCTTCAAGGCCACCGGAAGAAGGGGCAGTGCCACTCCTCCAAGGCCACTGGAAGAAGGGGCAGTGCCGCTTCTCCAAGGCCACCGGAAGAAGGGGCAGTGCCACCTCTTCAAGGCCACCGGAAGAAGGGGCAGTGCGGTGCAGCCTCGCAAGGACCAACGGAACTGGCTTTCGATACGCCACAGTCACAATGTTATTTCTGGAAAAGTGCGTTCACGGGAAATCAACAGTTGGTTAAAACAACGGCTATAATTAATTTAAAAGATAAGAGGTCATTCTTTAAGACCGATCCAACCAAACCTTTGTTTAAAACACATAGGATGTACATGAGACAACAGATTCTTTTTTCAATGTAATTTGGCGATTCCAATTATGCCATGCTTCTTTGACATCATCGTTTAAATCATTTTTTCAGTGTGGAAAACACACATTTTATCTTATACAGAAGAAAATAGTATTTTGTTCTTATATGTAATCGGAAGATGGTGAAGTGTTATTGTTGTGTAATGGTGATTAGTGTATAGTTATATAAAAATTAAAATATTTTATTATTCGAATAACAAATTATATCTGCGGGTATGCATTCTCTAAGCCCCTTTTTTCGTGTTTCTTCCGTTTATCCAACGGGAATCACAGAGCAATCCGAAGACTGCACTGACAGGTTTATGGCGAAAGAAGGCATTGGGATTGGGCATGCGATTTGTGGGAATGAATAGGGTTTAGCCTAGTCGTTGCTCCTCTTCTTCCTGCAGTGCCTGAAGCGACGCCAGCAGAGGCCTCCGCTTGCCCATCGCAACATCAGCCGGCAGTCGCCTCCACAATCCCGCCACTCTGCATGACCAGTGGGCCCGGCTCAGTGGCCCATACTGCTCAAGGGTAGAGAAGTGATGGCGACCCTGCAAGGCAATATTTGGGAGAGGAAAAAAGATCAGCAGCCCATGCCAGCTTTGCTTTGCTGAGTTCATCTGCTGAGGGAGCCTCATTTTCACTAGGAATGCAGATGATTAGAATGATTAGTAGGATGTCATCCAGGGTGCGTCTAGCTGCCAGTAAATCTATACCCAGTATTTCAAGTCTTTCGGAATAGCCTCCAGGAGGCAAGCTTTGGCCACAGTGGCGGAAGATGAATTTTGTGAATAGTCTTTTGGGACCTTTCCACACGGGCAGCCTCAGTTTTAGTTGATGGAGACCAGAGGCTTGATGCATACTCTAGCTGTGGATGTGCATACATGATGAATGCTTTTTTCATTGACTTTAGACAGGGGACTCGGATGGCTTTTTTGAGCAGGTAGGCAGTGTGATTGGCTTTATTAGTGATAGAGGCGATGTGTGCTTTGAAAGATGGAGTGGCTAGTAGGAGGACACCCAGATCCCGCACCCCTTCAGGTGGTGCCAGAGGAATGTCGATGCCTTCAACAGAGAATGATGGACAGGAGCCAGCTCCCTGCAGATAATGGCTGCATTTATTAGGCACAATGGTTAGTTGCCAGTCCTGTGCCCAGGATGTTAGAGCTGAGAGTCCGGATTGGATGGCAGTAGGTGACGATGATGCCAGCCGCACATCGTCTGCAAAGGCCCAGCTTTACAGGCCCTCGATTGCGCCTAGGCAAATCATTAGTGGGGTCATGAACATGTTGAAGAGCACCAGCGAGCTGCTGCCTCCTTGGACAATGGCCAAATGAACAGGGGCTGGGCAACAGTATCCTGGCCGACTCTGACACGCATCTCCCATTCACATATGAACTCCCGTAGCCAACAGATTGCCCTTTCTCCTATTCCCATTGCCTCAAATAGCAGCAGCATTTTCTCATGCGAAACGCAGTCAAACGCTTTGGATATGTCAATTTTAATGACGATCACAGCCTTTTTCTGTTGCAGTTGGCTAGAGTAGTAGGCTTGGAAGGACATAAGCATTGATAGTGTAGACCTTCGCGGCCTGAATCCATGCATGTTAGCTGTGAAGAGGCTGTTGTTTTCACAGAACACCATCAGTTGCCTAGATACTATACGGTCAAATATTTTTTAGCATGCTAGGCAGTAGGGCAATCGGTCTGTAGGACTGGCAGTGGCTGGCATATCCTTTGTTTTTGTAGATGTAGATGGCTCAAAGCTGAAATCAGGGAGGAATGCCTGAGTTACATGATAAGAGGTTTTTTGGCCATGCAGTAATGGGGCTGTGAGCTCTGCAGGCAGGAGGAAGGGCTGGCCATTTCGCATCAATGCTGATGGGAAGGCGGTTAGTGCAGGAGTTTGGCCATTATCATGGGTGAGCACTGATGAAAAGTGTGAGCAGAACAGTTTGGCTTTTTCTGGGTCAGATTTTAGGTATTGTGAGGAGTGAGGATTGAGGAGTGGAGGGATATCGCTGGAACATTTGTAAGTATGTTTGGATATTAGCCTGTAAAGTTGCATTCCAGGGCCTTTAGAGGCTAGCGATGAGGCAGGAGGGCGAATAAGGTGGGTGTCATCATTGATCAGATCCTTGTGCGCTGCCCTCCTGATGGCAAGGTAGGGCCTCCTGTACTGCCTCTTCGACCTTGATGATGAGTTCCTGGCTGGAAAGAGTAGCCACCGAAAGCGAATCATGCTTATTGTTTTTGGTGAGAGTGGGCGGGAAGAGCTGTATTGGCATGCAGTGCGGGCAGGTGCAGTGGGAACGCAAGCCTCAATTGCTTCGCTTAGGACCAGTTCTATGAGATCAACGCAAGAGGATGGTGTGGAGGAAATGTCGCCTATGAGCTGCCAATCTATTGCTCTTACAAAAGCAGAGAGTGCCAGCGGATCCGCTTTATGCCACCTCTTGATCCTTTGGCCTGATGGCACCAAAGGGTCAGGAGTCTGGTGAGCAGGGGCGGCAGGAAGGCAGAGGCTAACCTGGACGTATTGATGGTCGCTCAGGACTTGCTTTGGCCCCACTGTCGCCGCCGCTGCCTGGACGTCGCAGGAGGAGAAGGTGAGGTCGAGGATGTCCCTGCCTCTGGTAGGCTCCCGGACGAGCTGCGAGATGCCCTGGCATGAGGCCCAGTCCAGGAGGGCGCGGCATTGAGTGGATCGGGCAGCCAGATTGGCCCAGTCAATGCCAGGGATGTTGGCGTTGCAGATTATCAGTGAGGGGCAGTGTGGCAGTGAGTTGAGCAGGGCAGTCAGATGGCCAGCGTCAGTGGGCAGTTGTTCATGTCCAGAGCTCGGAGGCCGGTACCAGCAGCATACCTTGATTGGTGGGACAGCAGGCGCAGCTGAGACAAGGGTGGCAACTACTTCAGCTGGGGCACTGGATGGACTGGGCTGAGAGGAGGGCGGAGGGACGGCGGGGGTTGATGAGCTTTTTGGACACACAAATCATTACTCCACCACTCTGGGAAGATCTGTCTTTCCTATAGGTTACATAGGTAGCATTAGGATCAAAACGTGCAGTGGGGAAAAGAGGGCAAAGCCAGGTTTAAGCAACACAAACAATTTCAAACTGAGATGAGGCAAGCAGAGCAGTGAACAGCTGCAGTGTTTGCCTATTCTTAGTTGAACTTTTTAGCCCTTGAGCATTGAAATAAAATATTCGGCAAGGTGGCAGGTAGGGTGGGGAAATGGCTGATGGCTGGGCTTTTCCTAGAGGTGTGGCGTTTAGGGGTTTGTGGCAGTGGCAGTCTCGCTGGCCCGAAAAGGGGGAGGTGGACAGAACAGGTTGGGAGTGGGCGAGGGTGGGAGCGACGGTGGCGGGGGGGGGGTGCTTGTGGCGCTGGTGCTCGGCTGACTGGCTGTGGCCCAGTTGCCCGGTTGAGGCATAACCAGCTGGGCTTCAGTGAGGGCGGGGGCAGGGGAATGAGTGGGGGCGGTGGGAGCAGGGAGTGCTGAAGTAGGGCTGGCAGATGAGGCATTGGGCTGGAGGGAGGAGTCATCATCAGACGAGGACCAGTCTACCCGTCCATCGGTGACTTTGGGTAGGGGGACGCTAAGTCCAGTCAGTCAGCCTCCTATGCTAAGTCCAGTCAGTGTTGATATACCATCTTCCCACCTAATTGCTTATGTTTGAAACTATCCTCCTGACCAGCTTCTGTATAGAACACACACCAGTGGTATTGCTACCAGGAGCAGTGTGCGGCATGATACAAATCAAAATTTGTGCATCCGATTTAAAAATCACAAAGGCCAATTATACGATTTATATGATATCCTCAAAACCGGATTTAGAAGCATATCTGCTACATATCGAATATTATAAAGAAAAGATGATACTAATATGGATTCAGTGGTGAATTGTAAATGATATAAAGAGTACACTTCCGTTTTCTCATCACAATAATACATTCAAAAAGCCACTTAGCATCTTCACAGGCCATTGGGAATGATTTTGAGCATCGCACAAATCTGCTGGCCTCCATACTGGCTTGCCTGCACTGGCATCACATTTTACGTAGTACTTTTCTGGCATAGCGCCGCCACTTAAAAAAGTGAAGAAGTGATAGCCAGCCCCTAACAGTGGGAAGTTGGGCATTATCAAGGAGCTGTCCAGACTGCCAACTGAGTCTAGCAGTCAGTCGGGACAGGACGAGATTTTCACGGGTGCTGGAAACAGAACGTAAGGGCCAATCTTCCAGCCTGCAGCCACTTCACCTACATAATCTTTAGTCTCATTTCGATCACCAAGTCCAGGATAAAGAAAGGTTACTCCAGCGAGAATGCCTCCTTCTCTGGCAATGTTCGCCTTCATGTCACCAAATTTCACAAAGGTGACCTATTATCTCAGCTCTATGCTGATCTTGCCGCCGAGGTCAATGTCATTTCTGGTTTACTCTCTTATTTTCGTCTGGACTGTCAATCATCTTAAGCCAGAATAGGGCGGGCTGGGAGAGTCGGAGGTGACTGCACTGCGCAGCAAAAGCAGTACCCCCAAAGCAACACCCGCCATTTGGTGATTAATCGCTTGTTGACAGCCTGGCTGACCATGCCAACTGTAATTGTCTACTCTTCAATGTTTTCCTAGCCTCCCTTCTCTACGTTTTTTTTATTTTGCAGTCCTACCGGGTGGCTGAAGACCAAAATTTCCGCGCTTTCATGCAGACGGCCAATCCTAGCTATCCTGTGCCCAGTGCCCGTTTTATCGCTCGCTGGAGCCAGTCTGCTCTCAAGAGTGCAGAGGAGATGCGCAACCATCTTCTCTCCCTCGTTGAGACCATCCATTTTTCAATCGACGAATGCCACAGTGGGTGCTGATTTTATTCTACCTAAACTTATAAAAGATTGAAAAACTATTCACCAACATTTCCAGATTTTTATCATCCCACAAGGTCAAACGACTGCATTCTTGGCATCAACTACCACTTCGCAGACTGTGAGGAGGAAGGATTGAAGAGTGGTGTGCGTGGGCTGGTGCCGATGGAGTGGCCAAAAACGGCGGCAAACATCATGAATACTTTCCTGGAATTCAGCCACGGCACGCTGAACCTGTTTGAACAGAAGATCAGCGTCATCACCATCGACAATGCTAGCAGCATGCGCCGCGCCTTCTTTGACCTCCTTCAGCAACTTCGCAAGTCCCTTCCTGTGCCAAAGGAAGAGACGACGGAGATAGCTGGGGATGAGGAAAAGTGCAGCGAGGTGGAGGAGGATGCTCTGGTTGCATGCTCTGGGGAGAACAGCGACAACATCCACGCCAGGGAGCCATCCCGTTGACTTGGACATGGGAGCCGACCCATGCAAATCGATCAGTGGAAACAACGCCAACACCGTTGAAGGCCTACTGATCCATCAGCTCAGCGACTCTGAAAGCAGCCCCTCCACTCAGCCTATTCCCCACTCCCAAAATCGAGAATTATATTGTTGAGTTCATTGTACGATGCCATGCAACGCAAAAGAAAGCATGTGAAGCAAATGATATGAATCCAGCCAAGTCACCTATGCTTGTACATTGTTCTGCAGGAATTGGAAGGTGAGGAACATTTCTGGCCATTGACATAGCTTTAAACCTTATTAACGAATTCAGTGCAGTCAATGTTAAGGAAGTGATACGGTTATTTAGAACCCAGCAAAATTTTGCTGTGCAAAATGCTGCTGTGCTGTGCTGTGCTGTTATGTGCAGTTGTAAATTTCCCCTATTTTTTATTTTCTTAAATTTGGTAATAAAATTTGTTATTTTTTCTTTCATTATTGAAAACAACGTGTTATGAAAGGGAATATTTATAAATTGTATGCAATATATTGAGTTTATATTTTAATATATAACAGAGTTTATATTATCATCATTTCCATTATGGATTCATTGGATTAATATTTAAGTGTTCGTGCCCGCATCGCCTGCCCGCATCTTTTTGTCTGTTTATAGGTATATATATGTGGGTATCTAACATGGCTGGGAATGGTCGAATTCTTAACGCAATTTTACAATCTTTTTTTCCTTGTAGATAAAACATGCTGCTTGGATCCTAGAGAGGGGCAGCCGGTGCCGGACTACTAGAAACATCACTTTTTGTGTAGCAAGTTTTTCCATTAAATGTTACATTTTGCTCTGTAGCATCTGACATGTTGACATTTGAACAGAAAACTTGAGTTTCTTGTTCACAATCAATATATAACAATTCCGAATATGTGCTTAGTTTTGAAATTGGTGGGGAAACCACATACTTGCCCTTTTGGACACATTGGCAGTGTGACAGACGGTACCAGATGGAGGAGTAGAGTCGCCTCATTTCCTCATCAAACTTCTTCTCTTCATCGACAATCGCACCATCATCTGTCCTGGTTTTACAAAAGGGATGAAATGCAAGGGGAAATGCTCTTATGGGTTTACTGGATCTGTTGACCTGGGCACCGGACACTCCCTTGTCACCCTGGGGACAGCAGGTGGAGTGATTGTGCTCCGGTCACCCCCCCTTAGCACAGTCGAATTATGAAGAGGAAGAAATGAACGATTGCAGATATAAACGATGTTCGGGATTGGTGGTGGCAGTGGAAGAGAAGGTGCAGCAAGAAGTATGCATCTACTGCCGGTGAGCAAGGGCCTGATCCAAAATATCAGACATCATACATGTACAAAACATAGGAGCTTCAGACATCGGCATCCTGACGATTGTCTGGGCCCATGTCTAGTGATCCAAACCGTTAATCATGGCGTGAGACATGTGTCACAATTAGACAATTCTCCTATTGGTCATGTCTAACTGCTAGGAGCATTGGCCATGGTTAGACATTAGACAAAATGAGTGCAAAAAGGATTGTCTAGGATTCATTTCATGTCGATCTTATCTCCTTTTCATTGATACCAATTTAATCCAGTGATAGATCGAGCTGATCTGTGATCTGTTTTATGCTCTCTGTTGAAAATTGCTTTATGCCTTGTAGAAAGAATCATTTTCGAAATGGCATAAATCAAGAAAAAATTCAAGTAAAACTTTTCTTTAAAAGTTTATAACGTTTATTGTGGAAACATCAAAATAGACAAAAAATTGTGGAACTAATTCTAAACTTCTTGATTTCTAAACCTTCCATTTTTTGTAACAAAAATTATCACAATTAGTAAATAGTAAAAAACCAAGATATTTCAATAATTTTGAAAACTCAGATTGTTATCAATCGATATAACATTTTTGTGTTGAACACAGTTTGAGCCACATCGCTTTCATTTAATTTTACACCTGGTTCAACTTGACTTAGGAGGTAGACCAAAAAATCAATCAGGTTGATAGTCGACCCTGCTGCTTGGACTAGAGTGTATTAAAAAATCGGTATATTCCTATCTTTGATGTATGTCTGAGGCAAACGGTGTCTCGTTTCTAAAAGGTGCTTGACGTATGATGAGAAGGCAAATCATGTCTGACACCTTTGTATAGAACCGTTTGACACCTTGCGACATGACCAGACACAGCGTCATACAGAACATCCAATGCATGTTTATCTCTTCTCCATTAGACATGACTTTGGATGTATTGTGCTGTCCATGGCAAACTGATCGGATCCCGCCCCAAGATTGCACGAGACAAGTGTGCTGGCGGAGGGTCAGAAGAGGGTGTTTGGCGGCAGGTTGGAGCGAACGACGACAATCGCCTTGCCCTCTCCAACTCCAATCTCAAACTCGTCACCTCATTGACGAAGGCACTTCCGATTGATGAAAGCATAAACTTAGCTACTCGTACTTGGTTTTTTATGAGTATATTGTGCTTAGCTAGAGCTGGCTTTGTTCGAAATCTCGAGGCGGAGACAATTTTTCGAACGTTTATTGCATGAGATAATTTATTACGGATATATTCCGGAGCTTCTGATTTTCCAGGATATAATTTATTAATATACGGATATCTTTCCCAGAGGTTCTTATGATTATTAATTTATTCATCTGGCTTGAAATATTCACGAACTATCACCAAGCTATTAGCAATTGTATCTCCACTTTCCATTTTTTCCATTTTCTACCACAGTAGTTATTATTATATAGTGGGTTATATTAACCCAAA
>JASANA010003314.1:0-14220 GCA_030248095.1 Ptycholaimellus sp. GST1_10 | reverse complement strand
GAGAGATCATTCTGCACAAGGGGGGGTAGGAAGATAGGGCAACCCAAACCTAGGTGAGCTAAGAGCCTATGATGATGGATGGGCTAGTGCTAGCCTAGGAGACTATAGGCGTGATGAGTGAGGTATCGAAGGACCAATCGCCCTTTGATAAGTTCACCTGGCAGTCTATGGTAGGAGATGAAGACTTTCCGTGGCATGATATAGTGTCACTAGCGTCGGTTCTCAAATGGGACTATGCTAAAGACCCCAAATGTCTGGGCAAGGATTTGAAAAAGAGTTTCGCAAAACTAGCGGAACTTCTCTGGCAGTGGGAGTTGTTGGTTAGGGCAAAAAAGCCGACAGCAGAAGCTGATGAAGCGATAGGGGCTTTGGAGCAGAAAATTGCGAGCCTGGTGCGTCTGAAAGCAGATGCAGGTTATCCTTTTTCACTCAAAAGCCGCCATGCTCAGTGGCTTATTTGCCATCTAGTCTCTGGGTCTTTTGGGGACTATGAGGCATTGATCAAGCCAAGAAAGGGCGATAGTTCGATTTATGGTTTCGATTTTATTTCTTTCACTTCACCGGCCATTTCGGAGGAAAGCAAAGTTAATGCTTTGGCAATAATTGCCGTAGCTGAGCAGCTAGACGAGACATTGCTAAAAGCAGCAGAGCTCCTTTCCTGTGGCCAAATGAGATTTGAGGCTTCTACGCTAGAGTTAAGAAGCAGTGGAGGCGTGGTTCTAAGGACTTGGCCACAAAGGGACAGTCTGTTAATGGGGATACCAAACTGCCCAGCGAAATTAGCTGAGGAGCAGGATGAGGTGTTTGAGGAAAGCGTGAAAGAGTTGCCAATGGAGGTGATGGAAGGCGAGCCGTCTCCGGACTGCGTCGCCATGGAAGGGCAGGACAGCGAGCCCGGAGCTACCGCCGGCGGCTGCGCCCTATCGCAAAGCCCAACACCAGGTACCCCAACCTTACCTCCTTCTTCTTCGCCTAGTCCAGAAAACGGACGGAAGCCAGTTGAGAATGAAAGCGGCAAAAATGTGCTAGCTTTGTGTGTGTCAGAAAAGGGCGGGAATGTGAGCCTATTGCATTATGATCGGCTTTTCACGCGAAAAACTCGCCTAAATTCTGGTTCATCGGATGAGGATGAGTGTGAAAGGAGGAGGGTGAGAGAAGAGGAGGAAGAGAGGGAGAAAGAGGAGTCCAGAGTGGCGGGTGCGTATTCCTCAGCAGTGAGCCGCTGGAGAGATAAGGCGCTCATTGTTGCGGGACTCTCACTCATCTCCTGGATTTTCTCCTGGATCCCCTCACCTGCTCTTGTCTCAAGGAATTTGGTAGCAAACCCAAAGGCTTTCGAGTCCTTACAGCACCATGAAAAAAGTGGGCCACTTTTTGAGCGTGTGCGGAAGTCTCTTAGGGCTTTGAAAGAGCGTTTCCAGCCAGGAGTGAGTGAGGCCTCAAAGGTTGCACCTGAATGGAGAGGCTGGAATTTGCCGTTTCGGAGGTTGAGCGATGTTTTCCAGCATGGTGCCCGACTGTGGGTGCAGGTTCAAAAAGCCGTGAAAGGAGGGCAGCCTGTCAAAAGGCGACTCCCACTGGGCAGGAGATGGCTTAAAATGCAAGCCGATGTGGAGGAATATTCGCTGTACTTTGAGAACCCCCCTTCTTGCCCCTGTATGAGCGAAATGGAGATCACTAGGGGGAGGGCAGTGGCATGTTCCTTAGGCGCAGCTACACCAGATAGGGCTCACGCGAATACGGGCTGTGAATGCAAAGAGTGGGAAGAAGAGTTGTACGAGAAAGTACGCTACAATTACTTTGGCCCTGGAAGTTTGGGTGAAGGAGCGACGGCAGTGATTGAGTACACGATTCGAACTGCGCAATTCCAGCTGCAAAAAGCTTGGGCAAATTTCATCGCAGACACCGATTCCGTGGCTGCAGTCAATGCCGAGTATGATGCATTGGAGAGAATGCATGGACAAAAATTGTCCGGCTGTGTGCCCCGTCTGAACTGGAAGGCATATATGAAACATTTCAAAGCTGAATTTTGGCCTGAAATGCCCGCCTGGTATGAAAGGTGGGCGGTGAGAGTGATTGGCCTGGAGGGCATCCAAAGTTGGGAGTACTGGGTGTGCTGGAGCTGGGCGGCGCGCTGTTTCTGGTGGCGCTATCGAGGAGAAAAAATTCTCTTTGATCATCTGGCATCCATTTTGATGCCGCACGCTTTCCTCTATTGCCTATTCGGTCCAGAAGGGCATCAAAAAGGTAAATTGGACGGGTTTTTGGACTTCGTCAATTACACCTGTAGAGAAGGAAGGGAAAAGTACCCGATCATGAAAAGATCAGGCAATGAGGTAGACTTGGACAAGGCCTCTGGAGAGAACACTTCCATGCAAGGTTGGGAGCAAGAGCAGGACAGACTTGCTGCAATGTGCGCGTATGTTTACCGCACTCAATTGCTGCAAGAAGAGGATTGGAAAAATCCTGCGGCATTTCCGCCAGATCTGGACTGGTCAGCTTTGGCAAAATTGCCTGAGGCTTTTGTTCCGTTAGATAGGACCCCAGGGGAGGTCTTCAATTGCTTCTTTGATGGAAAGGGGCAGCCTATCAATAGGCAGCTATGGGGAGGGTTGTGGAATCTTCTGCCATCCCCAGTGCCCCTTCTACCGGTAGAGGAAGCAGCGGAACGGGAGGCCAAAAAGGAGGCTCAGCAGAAGCGCTCGCAAAAGAGGCGCATGAACGGTTACATGAGCCCCTCAACAAAGAGGTGGTTTGAAAACACAAGGAACCCGGGAGTCTCGCCGCTGCATCGCGTTTTGCCCATGAAATGCTTTGCAGGGATGGGGGGCCCTGGACCTGGGGGACACATGATCCGCCATCCTCCCCTTGTCAGCCATCCTCCTGGATTCGAACCGGTGCTATTGCCAGGTCCGGATGTAGGAGTGGGGGGTTGTGAACCCGGACAAATGGAACTGGGAGGGCCAGCGCCCAATATGCTGCCGCCCCAAGGCCAGATGTCCTACAGTCAAAATCCTGGCCAGGCTCAGCAGTATTTGCCGGGCCTTTCCATGCGATACAATTGTCCACCTCAGCCTCAAATGTTCCCCCCTGGTTACAATGTGAATGTCCGAATGCCTCCACCTACAAACCCAGTCCCTCACCCAAATGACCTGCCAATCCAAGGGCATCCCCAAAGCGTCGCCTCTCTGCCAAGGTCCCATGGTAACTCTGGCCAACGGGCCGCAGGGACAGCAGGGGCCGCCAATGCCACCTCCCGGCCGGCAGCAAGAGTGACGGCTTCGTGTCAAGGTTCAGCAGATTCGGCTAGACTGAAAAGCCCAAAATTGGGCTTAGTTTCAGTGGTAGTGGCTCTTAATATGCTACTAGGAATGACCGTAGGCTTGCTCCCCACCGCAGAGGGGCATGTTAGTCTTTTTGGGGGGGAGGTGGAGCCTGCAATACAAGGAAACATGGTATTCTTGTGTGGAGAAGACACGCATGGCCAGTTAATAGCTTTGCCTAAAACTAAAGCTTGTAAAATCTTACCGCAAAAATTGGTAAATATTTCGAAAAATGAAATAGATTTATATATTCGCAACAAACAACCGGTGCATTTGCAGGCTGTAAAATGTTCGAAAATAGTGTCAAAAATCTGTACAAAAACGGGTTTCTGGAATTCTAAGGGCATAACTGAGATAGCGGAAGTACCAAAGACTGTGTCGCTTAGAGAGTGTCAGGAAGCTGCAAAAAAGCCTTATTCATATAAGAATGAGAATTTATTTGAAATAGGTAAAAATGTTTTCTCAACAAATAAAACGCTAAAAAAGCCCTGGAAATATTGTTGCAAGATTGTTTGCAACGAAGTTGAGAATTTCTTCTTGCAGGTCTCTGACGTGCTAGTGACGGATAAGGGCGAACTCCTGTCTCTGCTAGCCGACCTTGCTGGCTGTTTACCCTCTGCTGGGTTCTGCCTCGTAGATAACCTTGGCATTGTCATTTGGAATCAAACTGACAATTTGTTGCATTTTTGTCCGTGGAAAAAATATGGACACTACAAGGCCCAATTTGCGGACCAAAGTTACATTGTGATACCCGACTTACAGGCCGCATTCCAACTCACTTCTTTGTCTTGGAAATATAAAGAAAGCAGTAGTTGGGATGAGAATTGCCTACCACATCATTCGTGGTTAAGCCATAAACAATTGGCTGTAGCAGTCATAAATGGACCGCCGAATTGGGAAGATGCTGAATTAGACATCAAGTTTTACTATGGAAAAATAGTGAACCAGTCGAAAGAATTAAATGGTTCTTTGGAGCAAGATGAAAGTAATTTTCGTCTAAATTATTTGAGCTTAAAAATGTTTGAACAACAAAAAGACTCATTCAAAAATTTATGGATGAATTTCTGCCAAATTGAGCGGTTAACGCTTAATATGTTACGACAGTTGGCTAGTATTGAGCCTACCTTAGCAGTCCGCGCTTTATATGGAAGGCAGGACATAATTGGACGCTCATTAGGAGACGTGATAGTGGTTCATAAGTGTCACAAAATTATGGACGCTGAGATTTTGTGGAATAATACTTACCAAAATAAGTGTTATGATAGGCTACCCGTAATTTGGCAGCGAAAACTATGGTTTTTAGTGCCTGGCACAAGGGAACTATCAAAAGTAGGCATGGAAAAAGAGTGTTTGTATGCTCAGAAAGGCTACTTCCAAGATGGAGAAGACGTCGAAGGAAAAACAGCTTTTTGGAATTGGAAAGGCTTAAAAGTAGCGGTGGACATCCTGGATTTGGAGCGTCGATTAGCATTACCAAGCAGCCCAATTCTGTTTGATGCACCTTCACTATTCACGGAGGAGCGATGGTTGCATCTGAGCAGCCTTGAAGGACTAGCAACAGTCGTTCATCAGACTCAAACAATAAAAGCACAGCTTCAAGTGTTGGCTGCAGAAGCCAGCTACCAGGCGGTTGACCCGGAACTGTTCTTAGCATCAATTGCTGAGGCGGGCGGAAAATTGGGCGGCCTAGTGGCTAACGGCACAGGCAGTATAGTGCACACTTTCAAAGCTGTGGGCAAAGGTACGCAAGGGCTGTGGGCTACGCTAATTTCAGGCCCCAAACAATTGCTTATAAATATAATAAGCATATTTTTAGGCCTTATTTTTGCAATGTTATGTGCATATATAGCATTAAAACTTTTGCTAGCTTACATAAAACGGTGGGCTAATGAGAACCCTCAGAATCCGCACGTTGCTCGGGCGCATAAGTCTGAGACTTGGGTGAGAAAAAGACTGGCGCAGGGGGCGGAGTGGATTGCTGACAGGTGGGCCCACTGGAGTCGCAGAGAGCCGGGAACCCCGCCGCCTACAAGGGCAGGGACGCCGACAAGGGTGACGGGCAGAAGAGTAGCTCTCGACAGCGATGAGCCGTGTGAGATGGTAGAAATGAGGCCGTTGAATGAGCTTTCATCAGACGAAACCGAACAGTTCGTGAAAGAACTGACAGGATGGACAGGCAAATTGTGCTTGCCTGGAGGCAAAAGTATAACTTTGGCTCAAATTCCTGAAGAGACGGAACAAAATCCGACTGAAATTCAAAAATTATAAAATGTCTACAAAGATAGAAATTGGCTTAATTGACCAACAATCACGCCCGACTGTTCGCGTATGGTTTAATGATTCCAGTTTTGGCACCGGCATGCTTGATACTGGTGCGGAAATGTCCTGTTTAAGTAAGGCTACATACAACAGTTTGGTGAAATTAGGAATTTCCAAGGGAGGCCTTGACAAAAACGGCCCAGTACCGATAGTTAGCGTATCGGGACATAATTTGAAGGTTTATGGACAAATAACCCTAAACATCATGACCTTGGACATTCAGGTCCCAGTGACATTTTCAGTCATTGACAGTTTTTCCAAAGTTTATGACCTCATATTGGGGGTTGATTTTTTGAAAAAAATTGGTCCCCTAGAGATCAATGTCAGAGATAAGGAACTCAAGGTTTTAACTGACATAAAGCAGATAGCATCAGGATATCTGCAGGTTTTTCCAAAAAAGCCTATAGAACTATCACCAGGAGAAATTTCTTTGGTAGATTTGTCACCAAGTGAGACAAAATTGCCATATGGGCAAATGTATCTATTTCACCCAGAAAAAAGGGAGGAAAAAGATCTATTCTCATCAACAGGATTAGTTGTGAGTAGAAATGGCACAATTGCAGTACCAATTCAAAATAATGGTGAAAAAACCATGAAAATTAAAGAAACCTGTCTATTAGGCTACTTGGAGGTCAGAGATGACATAAAAAACTCCAAAAAACTCAAAACAGTAGGATATGCTACTGTTTTTGGGTTGGGAAAATCAGGATTTAAATGTCCTAGGGTAAAAATTCCTAGAAGAGATGTCCTGGAGTCAAGTGACAAGGGCAAATCTGGCACCAATATAGGGTGCGGAGCAATTAGCTTAGGGGAATTCTGGAAAGTATCGAAGCTACCGGCGGATGGCTGGGAAGCAACTCTTTCAAGGGTGCAGGATAGCACAGCCGTAGAAGAGCTCGAGAAAAGAGTTCCGCTAAAAGTTCACCTAGAAAATATTTGCACAAAAGCGAAAATAGGTTCAGAAAATACACCTAATAATTATAAAAAAGCGATTTTAAAATTAATATTAGAGTACCAAGATTGTTTTGGACGAGATGATTATGACATCGGAGGTTGCGATCTTGTGGAACACAAGATAGAGTTAACGGATTATACGCCGTTTGATAAAAGTAGACCTATTGCTCTAGCAAAGAGAGCGGCCGTAGAAGCTAAGGTAACGGAGCTGCTCAAACAAGGAGCAATCGAGCCAAGCGATTCATCGTATTCAAGTGCGGTTGTTTTGGTCCCAAAACCAGACAAATCTGACAGAATTGTCCATGATTATCGCCACTTAAATTCAAAAACGGTGAAAGATATTTATAATTTGCCAAGTGCAGATTACATTCTGTCAACATTGACAGGAATGAAATATTTCGTTGCCATGGATTTGCAAGCAGGGTATTTCCAGCTAAAAATGCGAGAAAGCGACAAAAAATTTACCGCTTTCCGAACACACATTGGTTTGTTCCATTATTTGCGCCTACCAATGGGGGCTTGCAATGCGGTTTCGACCTTTCAAAGGTTGATGCAAACGGTAATGAAAGATTTGCTGTGGAAGAATGTTTGGGTCTACATAGATGACTTACTTGTCACTGGAAAAACATTTGACGAACTTTTGACAGCTTTGAAGGAAACACTAAAGCGACTACGCGAAGCAAAATTAAAATGCAAACTGCAAAAATGCGAGTTTTTAAAAGATGAAGTTAAATATTTGGGACATATAATTTCAAAAAACGGAAGCCGCGTAGATAGCACAAAAGTTGAGGCCGTCAAAAAATATGTACGACCAGCGTCGGTGAAAGCCTTGCAACGATTTTTGGGCTTATGTTGTTATTATCACAAATTCGTGAAAAATTTTGCAACAATCGCAGAACCGCTTTATGCACTACTGAAAAAGGGCATAAAATATAAATGGGACGAAAGCCAGGAAGAGGCTTTTGAGGCGTTAAAATTAGCATTATCCTCACCGCCGGTTCTGGCGTTTCCAAGTTTGGACCCAAAAAGGCCCTTTATCATAAGGTCTGATGCTTCATTAACGGGCATGGGAGCAATTTTGTCGCAAAATGACAATCAAGGCGATGAAAAAGTTATTGCTTATGCTAGTCGTACTTTGAACGACGCCGAGAGGCGATATCCAATAGTTAAATTGGAAGCAGCAGCAATTTTGTTCGCTTTAAATAGGTGGAAAACCATTATTTATGGTCACCCGGCAATTATCATAGAAACGGATCATAAACCATTGGAATATATGACGAAGAATTTTTCGGCAAATGCCATCTTGAATAGATGGGCATTGAAAATTTGCGACTATCAGCCGCAACTGCGCTACAAAAAAGGCTGCGACAATACTGCTGCCGATGCTTTGTCAAGAATGTATGAAGAATTACCCCAACCATTTCCGGGTATGAATTCTGACTCTTACAAAGTTACGGCAAAGGCAGGAAAAGATTCTGCGTTACTTTCAGAAAAAAGTTGTGGAAATTGTGATGAAAATGAAAATCTCACAAAATTTAAATTTTGCACAAAATGCTCTGCAAAATTAGAACAAAGCCAAAATATTTGTCACAAATGTGGGAAAAATTGTGGGGAAACAAGAAAAATTTGTGGAAAATGCCACAAAAAAGTAAGAAATCCAGATGAAAGTCTGGAAAAATCTCAAAAAACACAAAAAAGTGTTTGTTTTTCGCCAAAAATCTTAATTTTTGGGCAAGATGAGGAAAAATTTGAGGCAAAAATTGCCGAAATCTCAACTCAAGAGGAACCGTTGAGAGAAATGCAACAGCAAATTTGCACGAGTATACAAAAAGCACAGAAAATTGACAATTTTTGTGCGGGAATGGAAGACTATTTGTCGAATGGAACAGTTCCAGACGACTACGATCTGGCAACGAAAATAATCAGCCAAAGCCACCTCTACTTCATCAAAGACGATCTCGTCTTCCTCGATGGGGGAGGGGTGGAGGGTCGGTTATACGCCCCCAGATCTGTTGTTCCATTTATCCTGAAGACATTTCATTCGGGAATATTTAGTGGCCACTTTGCATATTTGCGCTGCTATCAGAACATAAAGAAAAAGTTCTTTTGGGAAAATATGGTGAAGGACATAAAGGCCTTCTGTGCTGCGTGCAAGGATTGCCAGGTCAGCAACCCAGCCAACCATGGTGGCAGGGAAAAGCTGTGGTCAGTGGTAGCCACCAGACCCTGGGAATTAATAGCTTCCGACATTGTGGGGCCTATTAATCCTGCAGTGAGAAGTCATCATTACATATTGACAATAACAGATATATTTAGCAATTACGCTATTGCTAAACCCATGAAGGATATGCTAGCTAAGACTGTAGCAGGCATTGTAGTATCAGAGGTAGTATTGATACATGGGAAGCCTGATAGATGGTTGACGGATAGAGGAACACAGTTTACCTCATCTTTAGTCAAACATTTGACAGATTTGATTGGAACGGCAAAGATCCAAACATCGGCTTACCATCCACAAGGGAATGGGAAGTGCGAGCGATTCAACAAGAGTTTGGCTTTAATAATGACCAAATATTGTCACGCTAACCCTTCAAAGTGGTTGGACTTCTTGCCGTATGCGGTATTTGCATACAATGCTAGCTTCTGTAAGGTCATTGGTGACACCCCTTACCATGCACTGTTTGGTACAGATTGCCAGCTACCCCTACCGCCAGGTTTGGAGTATTCTCGGATGGATTATCCAGTAAACCAGCGGGATTATCTGCTGGCTGCTAGAGAGAATCTGAGATTAGTGCAAAAGCTAATGCAAGAGCGCACTGCTGCTCAACAAGCAGCGTATCGCGAATGATACAACCGTTCAGCAAGGCCCTCAGTGCTAAAAGCTGGAGAGCTGGTGTACTACAAGGTGTTCGTAAGGAACAAGTTTGAGCCTCGCTGGAGCGCTCTGTGGCGGATTATGGAGATAAAAGGCTCCAATGCCCATATAATAAGGGTTGTGGGCGTACCTCAAGTGACCAAATGGGTGCACTTAGACCAGCTAAAGCTGCACGTTGAACTGCCGCTTGAACTGGCTGTGCAGTATGAGGACGATGACGACGAAGTAGACGTCGGCGCACCCGTTCCAGGCATGGCGCTGCCCCTACTGGTACCTGCAGCCGTGCTGCCCTTGCCGGCGCCTAGGGCAGCGTTGCCGTTGCCTGCGCCCGCGGCCACCTTGCCGGCTGCGCTATCAGGGCCGGGCTCCGCAGCAGAACTGCCTGCGGCGCACACTATTCCAGCGCCTGCCAAGGAGGCTCCGTCGGCCACGACCAGCAGCAAAGCTGAGTCGACAGCGCAGAAGGCGGGCACCTCAAAGGCCAGTGGCAAAAGCACTGCGCTAGGGAAATCAAAGCCCACCAGCGGAAAAGGTCCAGCTGCCAGCCAAGAAGGGCTGCTGCTGAAGATGAAGGGCACTAAAAGCTCTAAACAATCAAGTTCTGGTCCTGTCCAATGCAAACGAGCAGTGGCACCTACGGCTCCTTCCTCCAGACGGAACCCAGAGGCCCCCGACAGCAAATCGGAGACTTCTGGGGACCGCCCGAGGCTTAGGCCTGCACCCAATCCTGTTCCTCGTCTCACGTATAAGTGAGAGCTGGTGGGGGGATGTGAGGTGCGAGGAAGAGCCGAGGTCGAGCGTCTCGGGCAACTGGGTGGCCGAGGAGCACATGAAGAACCTTGTCGGCAGCTGCGTCACCGCCATGATTCAGCCCAGTGGATGCTTAGTCTACGATTGTGTTGACTTCGGTGATCTGCTGCTGCCCCCTCTTCCTACTCCTGCTTCAGTCCACTTTCCCTCCAGTAAAGCCTAGCGCTCGGAAGAGCTGCCCTTGCCACAGAAGCAACCACCACGCGTCTCTCACACTTTAGACATAAATCCCCCCTCCTTATCCCAATACAAAGTTTCTACTCTATAAGGCAATCGTTGTAATATAGCAAACAAAGCCCTCTTTAAAAACTCTGCCCCTCGCTTATGTACTGGCTGTGCCTCTGAATACTTTGAATAGGTATCATAGGTAAGTAATATATAGCGATAATTATCATTATCCAGTATAGACTCATCAGTCATATCCATAATATCCACTTGTACACACTCCCCAGGATGCCGTGCAAGAACAGGATTGCGATAATGCTTCTGAACAGTAGGTTTAAGTAAAGTATATGCATCTTGTGAAGCCAAAAACTCCTTCACATCCCTGAGAGTAATGCCTTTCAACCCTTCTTCTTTAGCTTGCTCGTAAAGGGCTTTGGCACCGCGGAAGGCATTTTCTGAGAAGAGGCTATAGTAGAGCTTCTCAAGTTGTACAGACTTTTCCAGGGAGGGCGTAGTTGAACCAGATGATTGCAAAACTTGGTGAATTTGTGCTTCTTCAACCATTCTAGTACATCAAGTGGCAGAATACTTGTGTTATATGGGACCATCAACGTTCTGAGAAATTCTCTCACTCTATAGTGAGACTGTTTACCCCCAAAGCTTATATAGCCTTTTTCACTTATGGCAAAATCTCCAGTAGCTTTTAGCTTTTCTATCAACTCTTGAGCCTCCGCTCTATAGGATGGAGGAATAAGGCCCCAGTGAAGGGACCGGTGAAGAGACCGGTGAAACCACAGGCTGAGATGACTGAACTGGAGATGAAGAAGGCTGAGGAGGTGAAGAAGGCTGAGATGATGGAAGTGGATATGACGGGGGCGGAGATGCTGGAGGTGGTAGATCAAGAGGTGAAGAGGATGATGAAACTGGCGGGAGACCCACCACCTCCATTTCTGGTGAGAGACCCACCACTCCCTTCACTTCCTTCACTTCCTTTTCTGGCGGGAGACCCACCACCTCCTTTTCTGGCGGGAGACCCACCACCCCCTTATCCTCACAACTAATCTCCTCTGACTTTTTGTTCAAATCGTTCCAAACGTCCTCAGAAATTACAACCCACCGACAATGCGTGGACATGATACACAAATATGAATGACAAGTGGAATATTGGCCGCCAACTTTTGTTGTTTCCAAACCAATGATTCTTCCCTATCCAAAAGCCTAATCACTGATTCAGAACGTTTATCTATAAACCTTTTCTGAGTTGGATTAAATGGCAAAGACCCTACCTCCACTATATTATAAAGAATATTCAAAATAGATTTAGTAATCTCAAACTCAGATGATTCACTAAGAATAAGTTTCCTTATCTTGGACTTTTCAAGCAAAGGAATCTTACTAACTTTGTCCAACTCTATATCACTCATTGTGAATTCACATATAAATGAAGTCTCACAGCCCTTTATATAGTTTTTCAAGGCCCAAAAAAAAACTATATAAGGACTCAAAATAAATCCATTTCCACTCAAAAACAATGATTAATCATGTTTCTGCAGCCTAAGCTTATTCTTTTTCAATCAAAACAACCCCTACCTCCATCCCCTGAGCTACGCAAAAAGCGCCAAGTTTCACCCAAATGACCATCTACAGTCCCTGAACACCCAAGATATAAACTTAGAACTCACACAAAAGACTCCCCAAAATCGGACTCTTCAAAAGCATCCTCCTCAAAGGATTCCTCAAAAAACAAAAAGTCCAAAGATAAGGATTCCTTGAAATCCAAAAAGTCAGATTCTTCGAAAAAATCCTCCAAAGAGATACCCATCTCACCAACCAAGGAATCAACTGGGCTAGACAAAGTTGACCCACTTC
This sequence comes from Ptycholaimellus sp. GST1_10, assembly GCA_030248095.1. Taxonomy (NCBI): domain Eukaryota; kingdom Metazoa; phylum Nematoda; class Chromadorea; order Chromadorida; family Chromadoridae; genus Ptycholaimellus; species Ptycholaimellus sp. GST1_10. The sequence continues at coordinate 1,905 of JASANA010003314.1, read as the reverse complement.
CACCCTACAACCCACCTAAACCAACAAAAACCACAGAAAAAGTCTCTAAAACTCCCCCTCTACCTAAACTATCTGAAGTTGAAATAGAAGAGAATCCAACTGAATCCGAGGATTCAGACCCAACTCAATCCGAGGAGGAGAAGGAGGAAGAAGAGCCCCATCGTTCCCCACCTGGACCTCGAAATATCTCACCTACCAACTACCCCAGCACTAGCATCTCTCTACAGGGATGGGCGTCCAAGTTTTGTCAAAATTTAACAAACTCGTTAGGATACTTTTTGTTGGCCATTTGAGCTGCAAATTTACAGGGAGGTACTTTAAAGTGTCTATGTTCATGTCATAAAAGGGCTTCAATCAAACATTTATAGTAGGTGAGAAATTTGCAAAAGTATGACTGCAAGTCGAAAAATCAGAAAACAAAAAGAAATCTGAAAGTAATGCAACTGTACAAGGTAAAATAGGCAAAGAAATGAATCAGAATTGGGTTATTTTTCAATGTAGTCGCCGTTGGCAGCTTTGACGGCCTTGAGACGCTTGGGTACGCTCTGGCAGGCAGATCGAATCGTGTCCATGTCCAGACGATTCCACTCGCGAATGAGGGCACGTTTGAGGGCGTCGACAGTGAGGTGTGGGGTGGCCGAGACTTTGGACTCCAGGATGCTCCAGATGCAGAAGTCCATGGGGTTGAGGTCTGGGCTGGAGGGTGGCCAGATGTCGGGAGTGATGAGGTTGATCCCATGGCTGCTGAACCAGGCGACGGTTGACTTGGCAGAATGGGCTGGCGCGGAGTCTTGTTGGAAGATCCACTCACGCCCAGAGAATAGTCTGTGCCCCAACGTCGCGACCTCTGCATCCAGGACCCGGGACTGATACTCCGCTGCATTCACCTTCACCCCAAGAGGGATGAACACCAGCCTCGTCTGCCCACTCGATCTCACTCCACCACAAACCATCACCTAAAATTTTCAAAAGAGAGCAAGGAATTTCAAAAAGAGGCAGTCATTCCAACCGATGCTGGCTTTTGGTGTCGCTGGATCTTGAGGTACTTGTTGAGGATTTTTCTGCCAGCGGAAGTGCTGATGATGCGTGTGTTCTGCGAATTTCTGAGGGCTTGGACTGTGAAAATCTTCTCATCACTCCACACGATCTTGTCCCACCCGATTTTTTGCCCAATCGGCGTTTCTTCTTTTGCTCGTCGGAGAGACTGTGGACAAGCTGGCACAGGTAGCTTAAAAGGCCAAGGTCTTCCTTGATCAGACGTCCCATTGTGCGGCGAGAGGTCCCATGTTCCTTGGCGAGTTTGGCGATGCTGCGCTTGGGGTTTCTGAGGATCTTCTTCTTGACCTCAGCTTTGAGAGTTGATGTGCGAACTTGGTTTTTCTGGCTGCGCCCACGAGCTTGGAGGCTACTGAATGCTTGCTTGCTTCCATGCTGCTGGATGACGTAGCGAACGGTCTGGCGGGAGAGGTTGTGGGTGGGAGAAAGGGCATGCCGGATCTGGGCATTCGTCTGCCCTGCCTGGTGAATCCGCACTATCGTCGATTTGGTGGCCTTGGAAAGGGTGCGGCCTGGCATGATATCAGCTTCTGGAAGGGAAAAGAAATGCAACTGACCCCTGTCCTTCAAATTTGCGCACACTGGTTCCAATGCGCATGCTCATAGCATTCAAAACCTTCAAGCAAGCAGCTGAAATTTTTTTAATGCACCGGGTAACTGACTTAGCTCACATAAAACCAATTTTCTTACTTCAACATTAATATTATTAAATGCCGCTTGGTCAGTTTCTTTAGAAGGCTTGTAGGTATGTTTGTGCCAAAGGAGAACTTAAACAAGCCAAAAACAAGCCCACAGCATCGATTTATAGAAGTGACAAAACTTGGACGCCCATCCCTGTACAACCCCCTT
>JASANA010003312.1:0-57305 GCA_030248095.1 Ptycholaimellus sp. GST1_10 | reverse complement strand
TTTCTGTTAGCATGAACAAAATCGCTTTTTAATAATTTTGAAAGTAACAGAAACAGGCACCTATGCACAGTTTAGCGCAGATGCCTACTGACGCTCCTAGCTAAGTAGAGGTGGGGCGGAAGCGATTGGGAGAATGTTGTAGCCAGTTTCGGCACCAATATGGGGCTCAGCAGAAAACTTTATTGCCATCTTGTCTTTGCTTGTAGTCACAGAGCAAAACTAAATAGTTGGGAATTATAATTGAAGATTCAGAATTATCTGGTTTTTTAAGACTAGATTCTAAAGTAAGTGTAGTCAAAATGCAAAAGAGTGGAGTTGAGCTGGGTCTGGGTGGCCGAAGCCTTTTGGTAGGCCAAGGCCTCCATGGTGCAAATACATATGACAGTAGGTGCTAATGAAAATGATGAGAGGCTAAGGGTGAGATTTGCGGCACGCGGACGAGGCACACCTGCTTGCCCACCTTTCTCACATCTCAACCCACTTCCTACCTTTGCTGCATCTTATGCTACAACTATCTCAGATGGGCTGAGGGCAAGGGTGGGAATTTGATAGGCTGGGGCTTACACGGGGCGGGTTGGTGGTGAAGGAAAGGAGCGCCTTAGGGCAGAAGCTACTGGGGGTAGCGGGAGAGAGACGGAGAGAAGTCAGCGCGTTGCTAGACGGGCGCCTACTGTGACGCGTCACGGTGCGGAGGGCGAGCGGGGTTGTCGGGAGGGCTGAAGGAGAGGGCGTAATGCAGGCGGCCAGCCTGCAGCTGGCAGTGGACCCAAAAGGGGAAGAAAGGAAGAGGGGGAAGGAGAAGGAGGCGGGTCAGAAGACTGCCCAAGCCAAACTGAGCCCTGGGCTGAAGGCGGCAAACAGACCAGGAAGCTAATTTCTGGTGCGTCCTTCCTCTTCATGAGTGGGACAATGAAGGAGGGAAGCTGTGGGGAGATGATAGAAAAGGAGACGGAATAGCCACACCCTCCTGCTGGTTCAGGCCTAGAGGATGCGAAACCTCTAGGAGGAAAAGGCCTCATTGGTGGCGATAAGAAAGGAGGTTTTGAGTGATGGTCATCTACCCACTCGGATGATGTTTCTTATATATAATAAGTCTGCTTCAGTCATTATCAGCAAACTTGACCTTTTTAACTCCCGCCCCTTATCTAAATCATTCCCCTCATTTTATTTTAGCTTCTTTCCTATCCCTCCCCTCATTTTACATCTCCCCCCCATCAGTCTGGGTCCTAAGTCTGCAGCCCGACGCCGTTAACCTTCCCATTTCTACTGACCCAAAAACTGTTGTAGACACTAGCAGGTCCTGTACCTAATTCTTTCTACAGCAGGGGCTCAGTAAAATGGAGAAGCTCTGTCGCCTGACGGTGAAAGACAGGCTGTGGCCTGGACTGATATTTTAAAGGTCACAATTGGCTAAAATCCAAAGCTGGGGATTTAGTTTGGGAGGAAGGGCTTTGGGGGGGGGGGGGGGAACCAGGGGGGAATCCCGGCGTGCCCCGCCTTACAGGGCCATTTTTCTAGCCTAAGAGGGGTATGGCCAACGTGGCTCTGGCCAATTTTCGAAATTCGGGGCTTTGAGGAATTGGGAGAGGGCAAACCTAGAGGGTGAGGGAGGAAGAGGTGGCAGAGCGTTGAGGCCAGACCATGCGCCATCCTTCCTCTTCATGAGCTGCCGCTTGTCGCCGCTGTGGCTGTTGGAGCTGGGCAGGGCGCGATGGGAGCTGCTCAAGCCGTCCTCGCTGATCTCCGCTCCATCCTAACCCCTCTCAACTACACCAGCCTATCTTTGTCATCCTCTCTTTCTCCAGCCAGCAATATTAATGGTACGGGAGGGGTGAAATGAGTCTGGTGGAAAAGTTTAGTGATAGTAGGCAATGGGGTAGGGGGAGGAGGCACATTGGTCCAGATAGGCAGGGAGCTGGCTGCGCAACCAAATCTGGTCGCCGGAGGGTGGTGTTGGGCTGAATGTACGGGGCTGAATGTATTCCGGGGGCAACGGCCAGTGCCGCCAATGGTGGCCCAGGCGGCAGTGTCTCAGTTTGTGCCTAGTTGACGGCCCAGTGCTGCAAATAGCTATTAGGGAAGTGCAGGGAAATGAGATGGAAACTTTCTGGCTCATTCTACTCCCCTTTTTCCGAGCAAGCGAATGTCTGAAAGACAAAGCGCTGCTAAGCTATGATTTGCCATCTCACTTTCATGTTTTTACTATTATCTAATAAATTGTCCTAGATTTCGAAACAAGACTAATTTTTGAATGCCTTGAAAGTGAAGAGAAAGGCCAAGGAAACTCGCATAGCTTATTTCCTAGTTTCTAATCCTGGTGTTGGGAATACGATTGATGGGGTTTGAGTGGCCGAAGCCTCAAGCACAACTTTGGCCTCAGGCTAATTGATCGTAAGGTTATGATTAGAAGAATGAGGTGGCCAATCAAAGAGAACCTGGCCCATCAAGACACGTCCCAGCCGGGAGCTATGCACAAAGTGTTTTGCTATAACCTGAGAGGGCTAATTCTGCTCAAATTTTTAATTACCAATAGTGTCAGTTCAAAGTTATAAAATGAACTGATTTTCTGTCTAATTTAGCAACAAAAACTGCACCTAACGATGAACACTTTTGCTCAATAGAGCCAAACTGAAAGGAATAAAAGCTCGAAACATAAAAGTCACACTTTCAAAAGGGGTGGAATGAGCACTTGAAAGGAAAGGCCCAGAGAGAGGTGTTCTCTAGGAGCGCAGATATTACGGGCAGTGTGGCCAAAGGCGGCGGCCTACCTGCCGACACGAAGACTTACGCTACAGCTCATGTCCGGGCTCTAGTTCCGCTACCCCAGTTCCACTCCCCACACCATTTGTCTTGCCTCTTGCTCACCCTAGCCAATTCCGGCTCTGTCTCTTCACTACAAACTTGGCTTCATTTCGATTTCGCCAAAGAACAACTGCCACTTGAGTGAAAGGGGGCGTGAGTGAATGAGGGGAGGGCCTGAATTGCGGGCACTTAGTGGAAAGCAGGCCAGCAGATTCTAGGATGACCCTGTGGATAGCGCATAGGCTAGAGAATCCGGCCCAGCCCATCTGGGCCTTTGCCCGGCGAATATACCTGCTATTCTTAGGGCTCATGGGGTCTTCCGTTGCTTTCGTCAAGCGATGCAGAGGTCCTGAGCGTGAGGTGGGTTGAGGAAAGGGGAGAGGAAGGGAAGGTATATGCACGGGATGGCAGAGAGGGGCCCGGATGCAGAGGGCGATGGAGTGCCGCTTAGTTATCTCAACTGCTGTCCTACCGCCTAGCCTTGGTCTTCCAGCAGCCTTTGCCCTGGCCAGATCCAGACTGTGAAAGGCAGGAATGATGCAAGCCCGGAAAGACACCTAGGGTTAAGCTGGGGAGGATGAGGAAGAGGCTCTAAGAACACTCGGCTGGGGAAGAGGGAAAGCTGGCAGATGGCGTTAACTCACTGGTGGAAAGGTGAGCCATGCTGTGCAGGCTCAAGCCTCTCAGCTCCCCACAGCATGCACCCTACACCCGGCTCTCTCCACTGGAGCTAGCAACACTGCGCTTTCCTGCCTCCCTTCTCCTACCCTTGTCTGACGCCTGTCACTGCCAATGCAAAACATTGCCTGGTCCTTTGAATGCATAGATGAATGCCAAAACAAAAACGGAAGGGCCTGTGGGGAAGGAAAGGGTGGTTCATTTCTGGGGCAGCAATTCGGCGGAGGGCAGGGGTAAATGAAGGTGGAGAATACCTGTAGATGGTACGCTGGCCTTGTCGCTGGCGGCCGAGTTTCAGAGGGCGCAGGCACTGAGCTCTTGTTAGTGGTCGTCCCAGCAGGCACTCACGCCTGAGGAGCTGGCTACTCCTGTATTTGACAGCCATCTTCCATGCGGAAGCTTTGAGGAGGGGAGAAAGAGGGTTACAGGGGACTAACCTAAGTGTATGGGTGGATTTTTTAGCAGCGATGAGGAGTGACAGGAGTTTGAGACGAGGCGGACAGGCGAGGCTCATCTACCCTCCTTTTTCGGAGCAAACAATAAATCTTGAAGATTTTTGTGATGCTAACTTTGATATCGCTTTACATTATGCTCACTTTTCATTTTCTTTTATTTAAAATTTTAATTTCCTAATTTCTCTACACCTCCATTAATGTTTATGTTAAATTTAATAGATGTTATTGCCATTTAAGTTTAATTTACTTAGAAATATTGTTCAATTTAACTCTTAATGTGATTTTAGTTCTTCAAGTTAACTAAGTAATTTAACAATATTAACTGCCGAGCTTGTCAAAACTTATAATTTTAACGATTTCAATTCTATTTTCATTTTAATTATGTTAAAGGTCCGTTTTTACAAAAGATTTATTGGATTTGTTTAGGATTTTAAACTAAATTATGCTCCGATTTACCTTTTAACTTGTTCAAGTTTTTTAACATTAATTGCCATCATTTAAATTTTAGTTTAAATCCCTTGGGCTGATAATTTAGCGATTGAGCTGAGCCAGCATCATCCCATTTTCGGAGGCCAAGCATTACATTGCGGAGAGACATGAATTGAGCGAGTCTGAGTGGCCAAAGCCGAAAAGTGGGATTGGCAGGGGAAAGGGGCGGTAGGAATGAAGGGCTGTACTGAAGGGGGGGGGGGAAAGGGAAAGGAGGGATGAGCATAAGTGGGTGGGAGGTCATGGCATACAAAGGAGCCATGGGAGAAGGGGAAGGAAAAGATACCTTGGGGCCTGGGCTTTGGGAGAGCGCTGCTGATGAAATCGTAGAGAGTGCCGGGGCTGGGCTTGTAGTAGCAGGAGTCGGACCGGCTGTGCGTGGTGTCATCCCCCATGCTCCAGCAGCTGGCCGCCTTCACAGCCAAAGAGCTGCTCTTTCCACCTACCTCCTTTCCCAACCCTTTCTTTCTCTTCGCTCATGCCGTGGGAAAGAAGGGAGGCATGAGGTAGAAGGAGGTACCGGGGTGGCAGAGGGGAACCAGGGCTGCCGGGGTGAAGAGTAGTGATGCCGGGCAAGGTGTACTGGCGTTCCTAGTAGCCCTGTGAGCCGTTGCTGGCCATGGTGCTGCTGTCCGGCCTACTCGCCGACTCTTTTGAAACAGCTGCCCTCCAACGATGAGCATAGGGTGGGCATGGACTGGGCGGTGGTGAAGGCGCAGCGGATGGTCGGCAGAGGCTTGCGGCATGCTGACGCACCGCAGCTTGGCACTCTACACGCTGTATTCTGCCCTTTGTTTTCCTGTCCCCACTCCTTATCTCACTTCATGCAAGCCTCCACCGAAAGGCAGGAGGTAGGAGGGATTAAAAAGAGATGAGAGGGAGAGACCTGAGGCAGCCAGCCAGGAGAGTAGTGTTGCTGATTGGGATGGGCTGGTGCTGGTGGTGGTACAGCAGGCTGGAGTTCTGCACCTTCAGTCCCGCTAGCCTGCTTGCCCCTATTCGCGATGCTCAGCTCATCTCACTTGGCTCATTTCTACGCCGGTTTCTCTCCTCCCCCCAATGTTTTTACTCTCTTTCAAGCCTCGGCTTGCAGGGCAAGGATGATGTGAGCCCCTGGTAAGTGAGGGAGGAGCACCTCATCCGTTTCCATATTGCTCTCACTCCTGCTACTCACTTCCTTATCTTTCACTACTTTTCACCCTTTACTTACAAGACGTTAGTTGCAAGTAGGGATCGAGTGAAAGGGGAAATAATTGAGGGTAGGTATATGGCCCGAGACAAGGAAAGCAGAGGGAAGGGAACCTTTGGCAATGGTGTGAACTGGCGCCGCTAGTGGAGTTGCAGAAAGCACTGGGGTGGGGCTTGCAGTAGCAGATGATGGGCCTGCTGTGGTCGGTGCTGTTGCCCATGTTCCAGCAGCTAGCCGCCTCCTCAACCGAGCGCTGCTCTGTCCACCAATTTCCTTTCTGCCTTTTCTCACCTCATTCATAGCAAGGCATATTTTGCGAGGTCATGAATGAGAGGGGGAACAGGAGGCGGAAATAGGGTAATGGGAGGTTCTATGATCCGCCCCCCTCCTGCTCGCACATCATCCGCCCCCCTACTTTTCCCAGATCCTTTCGCTTCTTTTCTTCTTTAATTCATGGCCCTTGGCCGAACGGGGAAAAGGAGTCCACTTGCCGGGCGTAAACGTTTTGGTTAAGAGACAGGAGGGGGAAGGGAGAAGGGTGAGGACCTAGGCAGTTGATGCGGAGGGCGGCGATGCTGGGCTGCACGATCTGGTGCTCGTTGCAGTCGCAGGGGCTGGTGGTAGCCATGAAGTTGCAGTTGGACATTTCTGCCTACTCGTCCGGGCTCATCATCCCTCGTACTTTTCCTCCACTTCTCTCTCCAGCCACGGCAGAAAACAGGAGGTAAAAGGGATGTCGGAGGGGAACCTGGGCTGCCGGGGTGGAGGACAGTGATGCAGGGCGGCATGTACTGGCATTTCTAGCAGCGCTCTGGGAGCTGGCATTGGCCATGGAGCTCCTGTTCAGCTGGCCGATTTGTTGAAATCTGCCATGCGCGAATCAACAACACTCTTGCTCATCCCATTTCTCACTCTTCTGCTCGTTCCTGTCCAATTGGTTTACCCATTTGCCACTTAGCGCAGCAAAATGAATGCTGGGGAGTAAATCGGTTGACTGAGGGACTAAGGCAAAAAAGGGGGGGGGGGAAGGGAAACCGATCGATGGCGGGGAGGCCGGTGCTGTACGGCTGTAGGAGCAAGTACACGCCGCGGCCATTGAGGCTGGGGCTAGGCTCCATTACCCTCCTTTTTCGGGGCAAGCGTTCAATCTATTAGATTACGCGATGCTAATAACTGGGGCTGGGGGGGCTGCTGGGATTAAATTTGGAAGTGAGAGATGGACTAGCGATCTTTGGTCGAGAGTCAGGAGGCGGAAGGAGGATAAGGGTGGTGGAGGGAAACCTGGGCAGATGGGGTTGAGGGCGACGCTGCTGGGCTGTATGAGCTGATGCTCGTTGCAGTTCCAGGAGTTGGCGTTGGTTCTGGCGCTGCTGTTCGGCATGCTCAACTGCTCACTGACCTTTACCGCTCATTGCTTTCGACCCTATACTTTCCATTCCAATCATTTTCTTAGCTCTGCTTTAAACACTTGCCAGCCAACAAAGATTTGAAGGGAGCAGAGGGGAGAAAAGGAGGGAACCTGGATGGGTAGGGTGAAGGGCGGCGAAGCAGAGCTGTAGGTGCGGGTGTTTAGCATGACTGCAGGGGCTGTAGCTGGCCGTGAGGTCCCTGTCCTCGGTGACCACCTGCAATGCTCTGGCCTGTTACCTCAAACGCTACCTTCGTTCTTTTCTTGCTCTTTCAGCCAGGCCGAAGAGGGAGGCAAGGCTAGGGGGAAGGGAAAGAATAGTAAAGAGGGAGAGGTTGGGGGGGGGGGAATGAGGAAGGAGAAGGCAAACGTTTTGATGCAGCTTTTGTGCAGGAGGCCGGAGGAGTTGGACATCGTGGGGCAGGTGTTCCTAAAGGGCCACACCGAAATGCATGGGCTAGGTCTCTCTTCCAGACTTTGGCATTGTTCTCTACCTCTTTCACTCATCCTTACACTCATAGCTAATGTCTCAATTCTTCTTTCATTTATTTTCCAACATAGAGCTGATCAGGAACTATGTTAGAGGCACTCTGTTGCTGGACTGATCAGGAACAGCAACAAAGAGAGGAAATGGAAGCAAGAGACTTTGCCGAGTGGATGGGAGAGGAGGCAGTTGCAAAAGTGAGGGGGAGGGAAACCTGTGTGGGTGAGGTGGTGGTGGCGATGCTGAGCTGCAGGGACTGGTACTTGTCGCCGCACCTGCGGCTGGCAACGGCCACGGAGCTGCTGTCCGTCCTGCCCACCAGCTAGTTCACTTTCTTCTACCCCTCAATCACTCTTCATTTTCTCCCCGTATCTCCGTTTATTACCGCTGGGAGAGGAGGGCTGGGTTGAGAGAAGAGGGAAGAGCAAGCAAATCCTGAAGACTCAGGGGGGGAACTCTGGGGAGTCCAAGGCGAACCTTGGCTTCCTTCCGCTCCTTCAGCCTGGGGAAGAGGAGTTCTGGGCCTGACTGGCTGCTCTTCCCGCCTCTGTTGGCTGGGGCTGCGACTGTTGTCACAGGCTGCTGCAAGCCTTCTGCGTTCTGCTCTGGCTTGTCTGCCACGCCTCTGTTGGGCGCTAACCTCTGGAGGGAGGTTTAGGTGACGACTCAGGGTCGCTGTCTAGGAGAAGAAGTGAAGCGGATCTGATTTGCCGAAGCACAAGAGAGATAGAAAAGTTTGGCTAACTATGCTTTTCTACCTGCACTTGGATATATGCGATTATGGATGCGATTAGATGCGGTTATGAATGCTTTGCTGTCTTCCTGCCTGCACCGACGTTTTTTGCAATAGGGCCGTTCCCACCCCCGACGTTTTTGGGCAACCTGGAGCCGCTCCCACTCCCGGCGTTTTTCTTGCTGAGGCCGCTCCCACCTCCGGCGCTGATTCGATATACCCTGGGCCGTTCCCACCCCTTGCGTTTGGTTTCAGGAGGCCGCTGTCACCCCCGCACTGGCTAATTTAGGAAGACACTACCTATTCCCCGAGGTCCTAACCGGTCCAGCCAAATAGGGAAAAGGCAGGCTCTGATACTGATTTACAACTCAGGCAGAGCACTTGGTTGGATGCGACTGCGTATCTGACTCTGCTTCTTCAATCCGTTCAACTTCTTTACGTCGTCCTTCTGCCACATCCACTAACACACTCAGACACAATACTCAAAGTCAAAGCAATGATGGAGAAGATGAAATTGAGCTGGGTCTGATTGGCCGAGGCCGGTGTTAGGACGGCGACAAACGAAGGACTAAATGATGAGGTTGGTTAGATGGAGGACCAAAAAACCACTCAGCTGCTACTACGTAGTGAGGCTACCCTCGCAAGGGCACCTACTCGTCCCTATCGTTATGCTTGTGGGCCGCGATGACTGGGATGTGGAGGAAGAGGAAGACATTAGAGTTTATACAGATGAGAAGCAGAAGCAAGAGGGCAGACTGATCGCGTGATGGTGAAAGAGGGGGTTCTTATAGGGCAGCCGGGCAGAGCACACAGAGGGCAGACAAGATGGCGGCGCAGAGGGGCAGGGGCAGAGCTGAAGCATGGCGTGATGGGCTGTGGCGCAATGGAGGGGGGTGTAGGCAGTGTGCTGGAGGGCAAAGGTGCGGGGGATGCATGTGGACAGTGTAAAGGGGGGGGCCCATGTGAGGAGGGAGGGGCAGTGGGGGTGTGTGTGTGCGCGGCAGAGAGGCAGGGCAGGGGGCCTGCAAGGGCAGTGGAGTAGAGTGGCACAGGGGGAAGGGGAGAGAGAAGTGAGGCAGAGAGGGGGCCACAGCGGGAGAAGAGGAGAGAGCAGGAAGTATAGAAGGCAAGGCAAGAAGAGTGATCATAGGCTATCGCATGGCGGAGGGCTGCGATGGAAGGGGGCTGACAGGCTCGCGTAGGCCAGGCTGGACGGAGCGAGCCGGAGTCTCAGGACACTCGGCAGGACAGAGGGCAGGGGGCAGGAATGGCCACGCCGCGGAGAGCTCCTCATGCCGTCCATACTCCGCCTGGCAGCAAGGCTCCTTGTATGGAAGAGAAGGGAAGAGGAGAAGGAGGAAGAAGGAGGAAAAGAGAGCTAAAGGCGGTGGCATTGGGGCTGGGATTGCAGAGGCGGGAGATGATGAAGAAGTTGGCTGTCCTCAGAGTGGGCAGTGAGGGACTTTTCCAGATCACCTCACTACGGAAGGAAGAAACTGATTTCGACTGTGTCAAGAGCATAAAAATGGCACTAAAGAAAATACATAGAGTTTACGTGATAACACCCGTGGATAAAGCCTCCAACAACGTGGCAATCATCTGCAAAAAGGGATACATCATGCGACTGAACAAAGAGATGGGAGTGGTGGAGAAAAACGGGATACAAACATTCGAAGGAAACACCACTTATACACCTGTCACGGGACTAACAGAAGATGAGCTAATGGACAAACATGAGAAAATATTGACAAGATTCGGACTAGGGAGGCTAGACCCAGACAACAAGACAATACCTGCGATATGGATGTCGCCAAAATTCCACAAGAATCCTGTAGGAGCAAGGTTTATTGCAGGGGCAAAACGAAGCAGTTTAAAACTATTGGGGCTAAAAATGACAGACTTACTCAAAGAAATAGGTGCACATTGGGAAAGATACTGCAGGAATATAGGCGAACGCAAAGGAATAGACCTATTTTGGAGCATCAAAAACAGTCAGGCGGTTACGACCCTAATAAGAACTGGAGGGGGAAAACCAGGTCCAGATATGGTAACTGCAGACTTCAGTACACTCTTCACGGCTCTGGAACATGAACTGGTCAAACGAATGTTACTAGAAATAGTCGAAATAGTGTTCACAAGGAATAAATACATTACTCGCAATAGTCCGGCATACTTCCACAATTCTGAAGCGAGGAGGGAGTTAAGCTACAACAAAATGGACGTAATAGAAATGATAGAAACAATAGTGGACGAGGCCTTCGTATTCTATGGGGGGGTTATATTCAAACAAACAAAAGGAATCAGTATGGGTACAAGTTGTTCACCTCTCATCGCGGACATGGTGCTCTCAAAACTGGAGTTCAACTACCTAAACAAAATAGAAAACATAGGTCTGGCCAAAAGACTAAAAGGTACAAGGCGCTATATCGACGACATTCTATGTTTTAAAGGAGAGAACCTAAAAACAGCAGCTAAAAGCATGTACCCAGCATCACTCCCACTAGGGTATGACACAGTTTCCAATGGAGAACTTAATTTCCTAGATCTTAGCATCAATGAGGACGGCAGAGGCAGGAAAATATACGACAAACGCAGGGCATTCTCATTCACTGTTATCAGCCTTCCAGATAAGACAAGCAACCAACCGATGCAGCTAGGACTCAATACTTTTTCAGTCAAATGCTTCGCTTCATTCGTATCTGTAGGACCTGGGTTAATTTAGAGGAAAACATTACAATACTGTGCAGTACAATGCGAGAGAGGAGTTACCACAACGGAGAACTAAAGAATGTTATCAACAAACTGGCCAATCGATACCCACAACTAATACATATGGCGGAAGGGGCCACAAAAAGCAAAATAATTGATGTAGTCTATAATCTCAAAGCTTAGATCTTTTAATCCAGGTCGAGGTCGGAGCACACAAGTCGAGCAGCGAGGCGAGCGAACCAAGAATCAGTGCGCAGGCGAAGAGGACCTACTAAAATCTACTGGTTTGAAGGTAACAAAAACTCTGGTCGGAACTGTGACGCCTGCGCCAAAATGTCTGTTATGCTTTGGCTAAAAGTGCCTTACAGACAGAAGAAAACAGCTCAATGACCGCGAGAACCAGATTAGACCCTGCTTACATCATACCATTGATAACCTATACTTGTTTACAAATTAGTATCCGATATCGCTTCCTTTTTTTTCTCATTTACTTCCTTTATGGTTAATAAATTGAGAATAACAATCAAATTACTGTGAAAAAAAAGTTTGCTGAATTTGATTAAGTTTTAGTTGATTTATGACCAAAAACTTCTAAACTGCGAGAGTAGCCTAAGATGGCCTATGCTTAAGCATAGGAAATTGTCGATTCATGATTGACCAATTTTGAACAAAAAACTTGTAAAACCAATGTGGCAGCAGGGTGTATTGGGTCCTAAAGAAGATATTTAGGCAGCAAAAATGCAAATTTGAGACAAAAATTTTTTTGCGAAAATTTTGCCTATGCTTTAACATGGGGCCATTGTTGACTACAAATTTTCAACTGAACAAGTATATGGCACAAAGCGCAATAGGTGACCGCGGAGTGCTTAGTTCTGTGGTTTCTCAACCATTTTCGAAAGTAAGCACAGATTTGGAGTCGTTATATATGACTTGTGAACAAAAAAACTCAAGTCCTCTGTTCAATTCTTAGCCGTTCAGCTGTTACTGATTATTGATGCCATTGCCATGCATGAAAGTTAGTCACTCAAGAGGGCAAGTCTGTGGTTTCTCAACCATTTTCAAAAGTAAGCACAGATTTGGAATCGTTATATACGACTTGTGAACAAAAAAACTCAAGTGTTCTGTTCAATTATCAGCCGTTCTGCTGCTACTAATTATTGATGCTATTGTCATGCATGAAAGTTTGTCACTCAAGAGGGAAACTCTGTGGTTTCTCAACCATTTTCAAAAGTAAGCACAGATTTGGAATCGTTATATACGACTTGTGAACAAAAAAACTCAAGTGTTCTGTTCAATTATCAGCCGTTCAGCTGCTACTAATTATTGATGCTACTGTCATGCGCGAAAGTTTGTCACTCAAGAGGGAAAGTCTGTGGTTTCTCAACCATTTTCAAAAGTAAGCACAGATTTGGAATCGTTAAATACGACTTGTGAACAAAAAACTCAAGTGTTCTGTTCAATTATCAGCCGTTCAGCTGCTACTAATTATTGATGCTACTGTCATGCGCGAAAGTTTGTCACTCAAGAGGGAAAGTCTGTGGTTTCTCAACCATTTTCAAAAGTAAGCACAGATTTGGAATCGTTATATACGACTTGTGAACAAAAAAACTCAAGTTGTCTGTGCAATTCTCAAGATTACAGGTGCTACAGCGCAAAAACGCTATATTGCAGTTTTCATGCCTTCCTACCCAAAAAAGTAATGTTTCAAATGCTCGGGACCGCTTCCTACCGGCGATATCTTCCTAAAACATTATTACCTTTCAGGAAAAAAAAAGTTTGTCCAAATCCGTTGAGAATTCGCCCGTGTACAGCATTTCCAGCTATTGGGCTGGCGCGAGCGAGCGTTAGCAAAGTGTCAGCGCCCAGCCCCTCCTTTCGACCCAGGTGTACGTTTTGGGGGTTATTGCTAGATCTCAATTTTGATAAGGCTGCTGCTCATCACTAAAAGCTCCAATCGCTATTGGGCTGGCGCGAGCGAGCGTTAGCGAAGTGTCAGCGCCCAGCCCCTCTTTTCGACTCAGGTGTATGTTTTGGGGGTTATTGCTAGATCTCAATTTTGATAAGGCTCTAGCTCCTCACAGGAAGCTTCAATCTTTCTGATTCTTTTTGCATTGGAAAGAGCAGCGTCGAATTAACCAGAACTCGCGAAAAATCGCCAAAAAGTATCAGAATGCTGGAGAAAATCACTCAAAACCAATTGTCCGAACTCCTTCTTCTCCTTCTTCTTCTTCTTCTCCTTCTTCTTCTCCGCATCTATTCAATGGACGATAGTAGGTATTCATTTCTTCCCCACACCCCCATTCCCCGAGTCCCTTGGCCTTATGTATTTATTCATAGCTCTTCAGTTAAACTAAGGAGCACATGAAACTAACATGCATCAGTGGTGTAGTGGTGTAAGCGATTGGGTTGATGGATGAAACTGGTAGGTTCGAATCCATCTCAGGCATTCATTTTTATTTTTGTGTATTTAAAGTTGAGAAAACAACTGGTACCATCACCAGGCCAAAAGTAAAGGTCTTTTCTCCCAAAAATCGAGTGAACTAAGCATAAGTTAAGAAAATTTCGAAAAAAATTTTTTGTTTGACAGCAAGTTTGCATTGTATTACTCATTTTCGAATATTTTCTTTTCATTAACTTTTTTACAGGTTTTTTTTTCTTTTTTTTATATCGAATAAAGTTTTGACTAAATATACAACCAACAATATAAAATTTGTATTTATACATTTTATGCTATATTAAAAGTGGAAGAAATATCTGATACTATCGGCAGGCCAAATGTGGGACTCTTTTCTCCAAAATTTGCAGTTGCCTGGAGTAAAAAGTCAAGGAAATACATTTTCTACTAGTGGAATCTGCTGCGTCATCTGCATTTTGTTTTGGGCGCGCATGGAAAGAGACACTGAACTGCGCGCCAAAAACAAATTGCAACTGTCCAAGCAGCAGATTCCACTAGTAGAAAATGTATTTCCTTGACTTTTTACTCCAGGCAAC
Organism: Ptycholaimellus sp. GST1_10; assembly: GCA_030248095.1. Taxonomy (NCBI): domain Eukaryota; kingdom Metazoa; phylum Nematoda; class Chromadorea; order Chromadorida; family Chromadoridae; genus Ptycholaimellus; species Ptycholaimellus sp. GST1_10. The sequence goes on along the minus strand of JASANA010003312.1, from coordinate 43,367 downwards.
TGCAAATTTTGGAGAAAAGAGTCCCACATTTGGCCTGCCGATAGTATCAGATATAATTCTTTTTGCAATGGAAAGAGCAACATCAAATTGACTATAGTTTATCTTTTGACTTTTGCCAAAAACTATTGGGCTGGCGCGAATGGAGCGTTAGCGGATTGTCAGCGCCCAGCCCCTCTTTTCGACCCAGGTGTACGTTTTCGGGGTTATTGCTAGATCTTAAAATTGATAAGGATTTTACGTTTCATAGAAACGTCCAATCGTTCTGATTCTTTTTGCATTGGAAAGAGCATCATTTAATTGACCAAAACTCGTGAGAAATCATCAAAAATTGGCAAAATTCGTGAGAAAATCACTCAAAACCATTTGTCCGAACTCCTCCTCCTTCTCCTTCTTCTTCTTCTTCTTCTCCGCATCTATTCAATGGACGATAGTAGGTATTCATTTCATCCCCCACTCACTCCCCCTCCCTGGGTCCTTGGGCCTCATGTATTGATTTTTATTCATAAGTCTTCAGTTAAACATTGATGCATATGCACCAGTGGTGTAGTGGTCTAAGCGATGGAACAGCTGGTTGAAACTGGAAGGTTCGAAAACTTCTTAGGCAATCATTTTTATTTTGGAAATTTTAAGTTGAGAAAACAACTGGTACCATCGGTACCAAACAACTGGTCAGAATTAGAGCTCTTTTCTCCCAAAAATCGATTGCCCTAAGTATAAATCATGAAAATTTCACAAAAATATGTTAATTTGCCAATAAATTTTTAATTGTATTTTTGTCAAAATTAGAGCTCTTTTCTCCCAAAAATCGATTGCCCTAAGTATAAATCATGAAAATTTCACAAAAATATGTTATTTTGCCAATATTTAAATTGTATTTTTGATTTTCGAATATTTTCTTTTCGTTATATTTTTAAATAAGTTTGTTTTTTATTTATTTTATTTTTTTTATCCAAAAATATCTTAATATATTTTCGAATCTTTTCTTTTCGTTATATTTTTAAATAAGTTTGTTTTTTATTTATTATTTTTTTTTATCCATAAATATCTTAATTTATTTTCGATTCTTTTATGTTTGTTATATTTTTTAATGAGTTTATTTTTTTTCATATATTATAAAATAATATAAAATTGTATTTATACATTTTATGCTATATTAAAAGTGGAAGAAATAACTGGTACCATCGGCAAGCCAAATCTGGGTCTCTTTTCTCCAAATTTGTAATTGCCTCGAGCAAAAAGTCAAGGAAATACATCTACTACTAGTGGAATCTGCTGCGTCATCTGCATTTTGTTTTTGGGCGCGCATGGAAAGAGACACTGAACTGCGCGCCAAAAACAAAATGCAACTGTCCAAGCAGCAGATTCCACTAGTAGTAGATGTATTTCCTTGACTTTTTGCTCGAGGCAATTACAAAATTTGGAGAAAAGAGACCCAGATTTGGCTTGCCGATGGTACCAGTTATTTATTTTATTAAGAAAAATGCAAAAACCTGATTGTCTGAACTCCTTCTACTTCTTCTTCTTCTTCTTCTCCTCCTCCGCATATATTCAATGGACGATAGTAGGTATTCATTTCTTCCCCCGCCAACCCCCCCTTCCTTGCCTCCCCGGCTCCCTGGGCCTTTATTTATTTATAATTAGTCAGTTTAGTTTATGATTTGTGTGCCACAGTGGTGTAGTGGCGAAGGCGATTAACCTGTGGAAAGAATTTAGCTGGTTCGATTCCTTTACAGGCATTCATTTTATTTTTGTTCATTTAAATTGATAAAATAACTTGTGCCATCGGCAGGCCAAAATTAAAGCTATTTTCTCCCAAAAATCGATTGCCCTGAGTATAAGTCCAGAAAATTTCTCAAAAATCAGTTGTGCCAATAAGTATTTTGTTTTCGTCATATTTTTTAAACAAGGTTTTTTTTACAATTTTTATATATTGAGTAAAATTTTAATCAAATATATAATCAACAATATAAATATTGTATTTATACATTTTATCCTATAATAAAAGTGGAAGAAATATCTGGTACCATCGACAAGCCAAATGTGGATCTCTTTTCTCCAAATTTTGAAATTGCCCTGAGTAAACAGCCAAAGAAATACATCTCCTACTAGTGGAATCTGCTGCGTCATCTGCATTTTGTTTTTGGGCGCGCATGGAAAGAGACACTGAACTGCGCGCCAAAAACAAAATGCAACTGTCCAAGCAGCAGATTCCACTAGTAGGAGATGTATTTCTTTGGCTGTTTACTCAGGGCAATTTCAAAATTTGGAGAAAAGAGATCCACATTTGGCTTGTCGATGGTACCAGATATATATATATACATACATACATACATACATACATATATATGAGGACAAAAGTTTAGTAAACTCTATAGACCGCGGAGCGGCCCTTCGGGCCGCTCCGCGGTCAAAAATTTATCGAGGCGGTCAAACCAAATCATAACAGATTATATACCAAAATGACCGCAAGAATCTGAATTTTAACGTGGGTATGGTCTACCCCCTGGCAAAACCACTCAGAATTGAGCTATCAGTTTTTTTGTGCCAAAATTGAAAAGTCGGAATTTTCGATTTTTCAAAATTTTGTTTTTTTGACAATGCGCTGTCAAAATTTAAGTACACCACCTTTTTTAGCTTCAAATTACCTTTCGATTGATATATAATAGTCCACAATTATGTGAAATTTCTTAAACAAAATTTTCCAAAAACTGAAATTGCAGGTTGCAGAGCCCCCAAAAAGTGCATGTTACAAAAGTGCTCATTTCAGGTCAACAAATTCGTTTTTCGCAAATCGACAGGTGGTACAGAGATGAGAACTAAATTGCCTTAGATGGTGGCACATAGTCATTCGTATTGGAGAAACTTCATTTTTTCAAACGTGGAATGGTCCATCTCGAGTCTTTCAGAAATGCTGTTTTAATTCGTAGAATGAGAAATCGCTTTGAAATTGAAGAAAAATGAGAAAATATGAAATTTTAACTTCAATTTCCGCAATAAAAGCTTAAAGATAACCTCCCAGCCGCACAGTTGTGCCAGTTTTCGACAACCTTCGTCACAAGTTCCTTTCCAGAATACGTCGCTGCAGTGCATGTTCAAAAGATTCCAAACGACTGAGTTGAAATAATATTACCGGGTATTTCCCTCCGTTTGAAAATCAAAGCCAGGTATGCCAAGCAAACGTTCCATGGAAGACCGCTAAAAATTTATTGCGGGTTTTACATCGGCAGATTTTTAGAAAATCAAAAATCAAGAATACACTGTAAAAATAGCTAGTCAAAAGAACACAAACCTCTCCAGCAGGGGTGTCGTTGATAAGGAGGCGAGGACAGGATTCATCAACCTGAGCAATGAGGGATGCAAACGGCTGCACCACCAGCGATGTGCCCATCACCAACAGCAGGTCGCACATTGGAAAATCCTTACAATTTTGTTGTAATTATGTCATGAGAAAGGGTGTTTAGAATTGTGGATACATGTTTAGCGTTGTAGAAGAACTTGGACGGCAGGTTTTCGCCAAAGAAAATGATGTCGGGCTTCACTAGGCTCTCGCATGACGTGCAGCGTGGAATACGATCAGCGAATATCTCGTCTGCAACAGACAATTCATGAATCACACAATTGCTTCATTGCATTACTTTTAATTTACCACGAACATGGATGAAATGATTCTTTAAAGTTGTAGGTGGAAAATAACCGTGCATCCATTGCTGCGTGTGAGCCTTTTGACAGATGGTGCAATGGCTCCTGCGGAAAGTTCCGTGAGCTTCTACTATCAAGTCTTCGTCAATTCCAGCTACATGCTCCAGCGTGTCTATGTTCTGAATTCAATAAGCCTCAGTTATTCATTTGCAAAAACGCTTGCCTAGGTGTATGATATTTCGATTGCGCATCTGGTCATTAAGCAAATGGCAAAAGAAAGAAAATAGAAAACGTTTTTGGGTACCTGTGTATAGGTGCGCAAGAGCAGATTCTTCGCTTGGAGCAGTTTGATAAAGAAATGACAGGTTGTAGGCTAAAAAGGAAAAAAGACTTTTTGCATGAGACCTCATTCAGACATGATAACCGTGAACTTTCCGGGGTAGAGCTCTTTTGCAAGAGCGTAGAAGGGCTTGGGATTTTCATGAAAATAGTCCAGTTCAAATATAGCCTAAAATTACTTGGGAGATTTTATGCTTGAATAGTATGCAAAATTAATTTCATTCACTTTGAACCAGAATTTAGCTTGGACGCCAACAAAGGATGCCTTACTTGAGGGTGAGGGAGGTTGTACTTTTGCAAATTGTGATAGAGTCCAGAGCTGGGGCTTCGAAAGTCTGGAATGCCGGCTGCTGGAATTCATAACTTGTCGCTGGCCTGCCCAATTCAGAGCTGAACAAACCGGTGGAGATTCCAGCTCCCGTCATCACTACCACGTTGCTCACTGCTCCGCTTTTCAGCAGCTTCGCACACCCTTCTAGGTTCAGCGAATCCAGCACCTCAGCATTGGGCGTTTCCAGCATTGGGCCAGCATAATTTATTCATTGAAATTTGATGCATGGAAACATAGGAGGAAAATAGGGATGAAACGGTGAAAGGAAATGGGCGTACCTTGAATGGCGATGTCTTCGGTTTCGGTAGGATGTCGGCCACATCAGGTAATGCTTTGGCCAAAGCTTCAACGAAACCAGCTAACCTTCCACTGCTCTCGTTTCTTTCTGCTTCTTCCCCTGCACGTCTGTTCTCTATTCACGTTCAAGCCATCCTTTGAAGAACCCTCCTTCGTCAGGATTTTGAGATTCACGTGAATCGCTCGCTTTCTCAGAACTTGTCGAGGACTTTTCCGAAGATGCCATCTTGGAACAAGCTTTGATTGCTGAAATATTCTCGTATTTTGCTCATTTGACTTGCGCACTTTGGTTTTGAGAAAATTGCGCAGTTGTATACAGCTTGTCACGTATTTTCGAGAAGAATGTAGGTAGTATTTTTGAGAAAAATGTATATGTATTGTTTCTTTTCGCAGCAGCCAAATTTATCACAAGATTTGCGACGAAATTCGCACAAAGGGAAAATATATCTAGTCCGCCTTTCTGAACCGCTGAAGCAACGAGAAGTCCGGACATGAGAAGGAGTTTGCTTTGATTCAGTCAATAAGACAAAAGCTTCGTCTATACCAAACGCTTGCTCAATCTGCTGGAGCACACAGTTGTTGTCAAAATGTTTCGGAAAGTCACGTGCTCAGTCACAAGGCATAAAATAGGCAGATGAAGGAGGAGAGGGATGAGGAGGAGGTGAGTGGAAGGAGACAGGTGGAAGAGAGACAGGGAGGACACTGGGCAGCTTAACAGTAGAGGAGTAAGTGTAAAGACGGGGAGGGGGCTAGGGAGTGGAGAGCTTGGTGCGCTTGGAGTGAGAGGGGTCGGGGGCGTGGGCGAGTAGGTCGGTGGGCGGTAGGTCGGAATCGGACTTGCGCTTGGCGGGGCGTGCCTCCTGGGCGTTGTTGTCCAGGCCTGCTGCCGCCTGGGGGCTGTCCTCGTCGTCCAGGGAGGGGAGGTCGGAGGGCGGCTGCGGGGGGAAGGCGGGCGGGCGGGCGTCGGGGTCCGGCGGGGGATCGCCGGAGCTCCAGGGCACCTCCGGCACCGGACTCCCGCCACTTCTCCCGCAGCCCTCCGTGGAGCTGTCCGGTGGACACGGCGGCTCCTCTCCACCACCACCGACACCATCGCCGTCCTTCAAAAAACCACCGCGTCCAGCCTCAAGCTTAGGAAAGGCAGCTGAAGGACCTTGGCGGGGGACTGGGGCTGCTGCTTGGAGTCCTCCTTGTGCAGCTCGGGGAGGGCAGGGGGCTTGTCGGAGGCGGGGGGAGGAGGAGCGGAGGAGTTGGCGGCTGTGTCGTCCTCCTCGCTGTCGCTGTCCCCGTAGTCGTAGTCCACGAGGGGCGTAGTCTTGGCCACCACGCTCTCCACCGTGGAGCTGCTCAGGCTCTTGCCGAGGCCGAAGTTGATGCGGATGGCGCCGCCGGACTTGGCCGGCCCCAGCGGCTCCCCAGAGCCCCAGGACTTCGACCGCTCCCGTCCGCTGCCCGAAAAGACGCCCGACTCCTCCTCTTCGTCTGCAGAAGCGGCCGTGAGGGAGACCATAGGAGAGGTGACAGGCGGCTACCTTTGGCCGGCTTATGGGGCAGGAACCCGTCCTCGTCCGGCTGCGGGGCGGTGTCGAGAGGCGATCGTGAGCGTCCGCCGGCGCCCGGCCTTGGAGTGCCGGAGAAGGAGCCCTGGCGCTGCAGGAGATCGCCGACGGGCTGGTCGCTCTGCGGCGGGGTGCTGGGGGCCTTGGGGGCGGCGTCGGCTTTCTTGGGGCTGTTGGCGGTGGCGTTGGGGACGTCGTCGTCCCAGTTGTCGTCGTCCTCGAAGTAGCGCTCCTCCTCCTCATCCTCCTGCAGCAGGCTGGGCGGCGGGGCGCTGGGCGGCGTGGCGGCGGACTTGGGCCAAGACGGCGGCGGCGTGGGCCCAGAGCGCCCTGGACCCGGCGACACTGAGCCACGACTCCCGCCCGAGCCAGCCTGGCAAAATAGTAGGGTGATCGTGGAGTAATTAGATAGTAGAGTGAACGAACGGTGCGATCGAGGTGCTGCTCCCAGCGGGTGCGAAGGTTGGCAAAGGTTTTGACGTAGTTGACGTCGCGGAAGTCGTCGAGGTGGTTGGCGCAGAAGTGGGTCCAGAGTGATTTGACGTCCTCGATGCGGATGAACTCGAACAGTTCGAGCATGGCGGAGTTGAGGAGGTTGTAGCGGGCGCCGTTGGCGTGGAAGGCGGCGGTGATGAGGCTGAAGAGGTCGTGCTTGATGATGTGCCGATTGTAGAACTCGTCCTTGATCCCGATCACCTTCCGGATGAATCGCAGAGCCCCCAGCGCCAGGAACGCGTGCCGAGAACCCAGCAGGACTCCCACTCGTCTGTCAATCCCTTCCTTCCGTTACTCTTCAAGGAGGCAGGGAGGAGAACCGAAGGATGTTCTTGTTGACGACGAACTGGCGGATGTTGAAGGTGTGATGCTCCATGCAGAAGGCCAGCATGTCCAGGATGAGGCTAAGCAGGTGGGCCGTGTGGTAGTCGTCCTTCCGAGGCTTCGTCGCCTTCATCGGCGTCACCTGTACCAGTTCCTTCAGCTTTCAATCAGGCGGGGGGTGGGCAGGAGCAGGCTGTACGTCGAGGAGAGGACGAGTGAGGTGCTCCATGCAGCGTCGGTAGAATAGGCCGAGGAAGTCCGCCTTGTCGATGCGGGTGAGGCTGCTGCCCTGCCCGCCGCCGCCCATCATGTTCTCCGGGTCCACCGTGATGCGCAGGATGTTCAGCAGCTGCAGTTGTCTTGGATGCTGTCAAAGGGGGGAGGGGAAGAAGGGTGGTAGGAAGGCTGCCTGCATGGCAGAGGATAGCTCAGGGTCGGGGTCCGTGATGAGCTGGGCGATGATGACGTTGAGGAGGAGCTCCTTGTCCGCCTTCTCAGACTTCGCCTGCTCCATCACGTGCTCCCGTAGCAGACTGCCAACCAACTGACAGCCTTGACTGAGGCCTGAGAGTGGAGGAGGGGGGAACCTTGGGGAGTAGTCCACGAGCATGGCGAGGATTTCGATGGCCGCCGTTCGCGTCTTCTCATCCCCGCTCTCCAGACACTTCGACATCGCCGTCAAAATGTTATACCCCGACAGCACCTGACAGCCCTTACTTTCATCTTATCCCAGCTATCTAGCGCCAGCTAGTCAAGCCCGCCCTTTCTTTCACCATGGCGGTATAATACATCCCTTTTCTTTTACATTCATCCTTTCTCATGAATCAGCATGCCGGAAAGACTAGAAAGGGACGCGAGCCAGCCCCGTAGCCGATCGGCAGAGCAAGAGGAGGAAAGAGTATGGGCTGAGTTTTGAAGGAAGAGGAGGTGAGGTTGGACGGGAGACAGGAGACTGGACGCCGGACATCGGACGGGGCTGACACGCGGGGATGTGGGAGCGGCGGAGGACAAACCTTGGGCCTCAGGCGACGGGCCTTCCGACGCATCACACCACACTGTCTTCGACGCAGCACCTCCTTGGCTTGCAGCCGCTGGTACAGCTCATATTCCGCCGCCACACTAAGCAACCAGCCGCACATCCTCTTTCATACACAGCCTTCTAGCAGTCCATATATCAGCTACGGGGCTCGCTCTTACACACTCTGCACATACACACTCCAACGCCTGTCCATCTCTCCTGGCCGCAAAACCTGGGCGTGATGCGGCGGCCTTTCTTCTGACCGATGCGGGCCTGAAGCTTCTGGCGGCAGTCGGTGAGGGCGGAGTGGGCTGCGCGCCCTTCCTCGTCCTCCTCCTCCTCCTCGCTCGACTCCTCCCCGGCCTCCACTGCCGCGTCCGCCGCTGCTCTGGACCCTGGGCGCCCCGCCAGGGCTCTGAGGCCCAGTCGCCGACGTGCCGCATTCTGAGCCTCACGCAGCAGACCCTGCGCCCCACCAACACCCCACACTCCACATTCACACTCAGCCATAGACTAGGGGACATGCAGAGAGAGGCCAGTTGAGGCAGGAGGGGGGACCTTGAAGAAGTTGTCCTTGGCCTGCTGCTGGAGAGTCTGGCTGAAGCCGCAGTACTCTTTCAGGAAGCAGACCAGGTCCCGCCGCCGCCCCACCCCCGTCTCACCCGCCGACATCTCCCGGAACAGCTGGCCCAGCAGCCCTTCGTCGTCCTCAAAGCCTCTTTACTCCCCTCCGCCCACTTTAGCAATCTCCTCCAGCCAACCTGGATCAGCGACACGATCTCCACCTTGTTGAAGAAGATGAAGGAGGAGAGGGAGCTGAGCATGTTCTCCTCGAAGATGGACGGGGCCGGCAGGATGACCTCCTGGATGTACTGCACCCTGCACCCATCATCCCCTCACTCCCCCGCCTTCAATCCCACTCCTCCTCTAACCGGAAGGTCTGGTGTATCTTGGCGAGGAGGTCTTTGTTGGTGAGCGGGAGGACCTCCTTGAAAACGGCGTTGGAGTAGAGAAAGTCCCGATGGCGGCTACGAGGCACAGCTGCGGCCTCCGACGACGAGCGATTGGCTGCCGGGTCGTACTCCAGCATGCCCACCACATCCTTCAGGAACTCCTCCGCGAACACAACCTCAACCCCCTCGCTTCCTCTGCCGCCGGTGCTGAGAGAAGAGCAAGTGTACCTCGAAAAGGGCATTCTTGTTGAGGAGGAAGATGTTCTTGGTGATCTGGTAGAGGAGGTGAAGGCTGTCCAGGTCCTCGATGTCCTCGCACATGCGGAAGACCTCCACGAGCTTCCCCATGTACTTGCTGTTCTCCATGGCCAGCGCCAGGCTCTCCCGCTTGATCGGCGACGGGAGGCAGTTGAGGATGACCTCCAGGATTTCGCCCAGCCGTCCAACCTCCGGCGGCGGCAGCGACACTCCTACAATTCCCTTTCACTCCCTCCCTACTTCCTCCTGTGAAGCAAAAGCAGGGCAGTGACCACTGGCCGCGGGTCCCATGCCGGAGAGGTTGGAGCCCTCCATGTCGTTGTCGTCGGAGGCCTCGTCATAGCTCACGTCCTGCGTCACGTCCACCGACGGGTCTTTCCCTTGCACCTAATAAGGGCAGAGGCATAGGTAGGAGGAGGAGAAGGAGGAGGAGGAGGAGGAGGAGGAGGAGGAGGAGGAGGAGGAGAAGGAGGAGGAGGAGGAGGAGGAGGAGGAGGAGGAGGAGGAGGAGGAGGAGGAGGAGGAGGAGGAGGAGGAGGAGGAGGAGGAGGAGGAGGAGGAGGAGGAGAAGGAGGAGGAGGAGGAGAGAGGAATGAAGAACCTGGCAGATCTTCTCCCAGATGTCGTCGCAGGCGGACTTCTCCTGGAAGGACAGCGCCAGGTCGCAGTTCTCCCCCTCGCTCCACACTATCAGCGTCTCCTGCACATCCTCACTTTCACCCAACTCAGCCCCGCCCCACCACTCGTCATTCTCCATCACTACTCCTAGTGTCAGAATAGGCAATCAAAGTGGGAACAAAGCTCTTACTTTGCGTGAGGATTCAGAGGGAAGAAATTCATCCAGAACATCAACCATTTTGGCGCTCACATGCTAGAGAACTTGCTGGAAATAAAGGCAAGCCCCACTTTTGCTGGCTAATTAGTCTAAAGTCGCGTCAAAATGCAGCCAGCTTCTAGTCCTTTTCTCTATCAATATCTGTTTTTCTAATCCCCTTTTGCAACATTGCTTCTTTAATCTTTCTATCAGTGTGAGAGGCTGGGAACTTTTAGAGATAATGAGAGCCTAGTGCGAAAAAAGAATGGATTGAAAGGCAGTGCAGAGTGGGGAGGGTAGGTGGGATGGCTGGGCATGTCTGTCCGCAATCACTGCGGCATGAAGGCGGACGGGATGCACTAACTGGATTCGCTCCCCTCTCTCCCCGATAAACTTCCCACTTCAAACACTCCCTCCGCACCCTTCACCACCCCTCCCACAGACACACTTCCACAGCCTTTCACACTATCACCCTAGCCCCCAAAAAATCCACCAGGCCCATTCGCTAAACATCCAACCCACCGCCTCAAACACAGCTTCGAGTGTGATGCATTAAGAGCTAGTGCTAGATAGAAGGAGCTGGAATAGGGTGGAGGAGAAAAAAGGCTGTGGGTAGATGGAGCAATCAATTAGGGCGAGGCAAGCTCCGATGGCGAAACAAATATGCATGGCTCGCTTGATCTTTTCCAACTCCAGCACCTGCCCTGCCCTGCCCTGGGCCTTGGGCGTCGATAAAAGGGGCGCTGATGGGAGTGAGAATGGGCGGGGAGGGAAGGGAAGTGAAAGGCAGCAGCGATAGGCGCGGAGGACTGAGGAGACGGCTGGCTAGGGAGGCAGGGAGAGGGAGAGGGAAAGAGCTGCGCAAAAGACACCCCCTTTCCAACCCTCCCCTCCCCAGCCACTACTGCACCGCCAGGAGGCAGGCAAAAAACCAAACAGCCCTCCACACACCTCCTCCTTGCCCCGAGCACCCCAGCTCTGATGCGCTTCGGCATTGGGAGCTGTTTTGGCTAGAGAGAGAAAGATGAGAGGATTGGAAGAAGTGGAAGGCAGGGCAGGGAAGGAGGGAGGCTGGAAGCGAGGCGGGCTAATAGAGGCCAAAGCGCGGGGCCTTCAAGCAATGGCGAAGGGGATCAATGCGAGGCCTCCGCGGCCCCTAATAGACAGCCACACACAACCCCTCTCTACCTAAAGCCCTCCACACCCCCCACCCCACCCCCTCAACAATACGCCTTCGTTTTCCCTCATCAGCCCTATCCGACATGCCTTTTTTATAGATGGCCAGAGAAAGCCTGACATGAGAAGAGGGCGGAAGCAGAGGCTGGATGTTGTGTGAAAAGGGTAGGGAAGGTGGAGAGGTGAAGGCAAACCTGCTGTTTCTGATAAGCAGTGTCGGCGAGGACGTTGCTTTGCAGCAGGAACTGGCGAGCTGCAATTTCCTTTCCCCATTCCTGTCTCTCATTTGCTCGGTAACACTTTTAAAGACACCAAGCCAAAAGCAAAAAAATGATAAAGGAAATATGGCCTCAAAGATTTAAACGGCAAATAAATTGAAAATTTTGGAAGCTTCTTGGTCTATTGAAGGAAGAGTATAGGAAAGTGATAGCTTACGATCGGACTCGGAGCGAACAACGAGGGTGAGGCCGAGGTTGGCTGGTTCGGTAGAAGGCTCGTCGGAGGTGACGGCGTTGACGTAGCCGGTGCCCTTATCGTCCCAGCTTCTCTCCGTGTTCAGCACGTACAGCTTCACCCGTCCTCCGTTCCCCTTACCACTTCCTTCTCCACCCTCCACCTAAACCTCTCCCTTATACTCCACATTCATTCATCTCCTCTTCAATTCCATGCCATCTCCAATCAGCATTTGCCAAAATATTACAAGGTTTAAAATTGCGAAAATAGTTTAAGACACCGATAAATGGAAAATTATCAAAAGTAGCCGTACCACGGCTGCCAAGGGTAAAAATGTATTCTGACAGACCTTAAAATAACAAACGTCAAAACTAGCGAAACTTTAATCGCCATAACTTTCGCAGTTCTAAAAAATTTTGACGATTTCAAAGTCATTTGAACCGTCTTGAGAAGGAAAATATATCTGGTACCATCAGCAAGTCTAAATTGTACCTCTTTTCTCCCAAAAATTTGATTACCCTGAGTTCAAAGTCAAAGAAATACATCTACTCCTAGTGTAATTTGCTTCTAAGACAATTGCATTTTGTTTTAGCGCACAGATCAGTGGCTCTTTTCATTACGCGCTAAAACAAAATGCAATTGTCTTAAAAGCAAATTACACTAGGAGTAGATGTATTTCTTTGACTTTGAACTTTGAACAAGTATATAGCGCAAAGCGCAATAGGTGACCGCAGAGCATGTTCCCCCTTCCACATTCACATGTAGCAGATGCCAAAAATTAAGGAATGTTTTCATTGCAAACGTGAACATTTTCTCTCAAAAGGGTACGTCTGTGGTTTCTCAGCCAATTTGAAGAGCCGTTGAGAATTCGCCCTTTTCCAGCATACCCCATTTTTCAAACTTTCTACCCAAAAAATATTGTTTCAATTGATCCAATAACAAGTCCACCCATCCAGATGTTCCTAAAGTATCTTAAACATTCCGGAAAAAAGTTTGTCTAAATACGTTAAGAATTTGCCCTTTACCAGCATACTGCATACCCCATTATTCAAACTTTATACCCAAAAAGTAATGTTTCAATTGCTCCGATACCAGTCCTACCCATCCAGACGTTCCCTAAAATTTAATTAGCTTTCAGGAAAAAAAGTTTGTCTAAATTTATGGTCGGCCGATTCTAGCAGCTCTCATAAACTCCTCTTATAAGTAGAGGAATTATATGGTACCATCGGTACCAAGCCAAAAATCCAGCTCTTTTCTCAAAAAATGAAAAATTTCTCGTCAATGGATTTGAATGGTGGTAAAATCGTCAAAATTGGTTGTGAAACATTGGAGTTATGGGCGATTACACATTTGCCTGCTTTTGAAACTTTGAAAAATCCGTCAAATTTCGAATTTTGGCTTTTGACCTTTAAAAATTTGACCTAAATCGAAAAAAAATTCAACACCTTCAAACTTTTCAAAAAACATTCTAAAACAAAGAGAAAAGCCTTCGGTCGTCGAAGAACAAGAAAAATGTCCCATTTATTATTGGGCCTGGCAGGCGTAAAATGCCCAAAAGTCCACCTGGCCAAAATTTCAGGCCCACATACCCGCCCACAGTCTACTTGTCCGAAAACCCGCACCGAAAATGATTCCTTTCAAAATTTTATGGCCCAAACGCCCTAGCGCCAATAACCTTTAAAATATACACCTGGGTCAAATAGAGCCCAATTTGGAAGAGCAGAAGAAGAGCAAAACGGGATTAGCGGCGTCGTTGGAAGCGTTGTCGCTCATGGCTGAGGTGCAGAAGATTTGAAGGCGGGCCCGGCCGCGTCTCAGCCAACTCAACACTCTTCACCTCCTTTCACCTTCTTCTCTCCTGCTGCTCTTTCAATCGTTCAAACCTTATTAGGCATCCAAATCGACAAACCTACTTTACCCTGGCTGGAGCTGAGACCCGACATGAAAGCTAATATATTGTACCTATACCTGTCTTTTGGCTAAGGTATGCATTTTTCCTGGGCTCTTCTTGAATATATTGTTCAAGTCATGGTGGCGTTTGAGAAAGGCGAACTGTGACTTATGAGCGCAAGCTTATATCGCGTGCTCCCAAGCTTAAAATGAGAAAAATATCATCTTACCTAGCATCTGATTTTACATGCTAAGACGCCCTAAGCCTAGCCAATATGTAAACCCTAACGTGAAAATCCCTATAGGCAGTAAACCGATTAAAAGCCGGGGCCTAAAAATAAATTGCAAGTCTGGTGTGGAGCATTCGAATGGAAGCGTAGCGCTGTGGGCGCGTAGACTGAAGAAGGCGCCAGCGCTCCCTCCCTGCGCTCCCCCCACCCCACTACCCCCTCACCTCTCCTGCCCGTCGATTAGTACCTGCCCCCAACAACATACACTGACCAACACTCATTGTTCCCTACCACAGCAGCAATAAAACGGCCAGTGCGCCTGTAGATTTCTTCACTTGGCAACGTCAACGAGCTGCTAATTAGAAGTCAAATATGAACATGTTGGTGCGCGAAGAGTCCAGAGATAGGGGCCCTCAGTGAGGGGGGAGGCGAGAAATGCGCAGATGAGTGTCTGACGTCAGCGAGGGAGGGTATTGGAAGGGGGAAGACAGAAGTATTGGAAGACAGAAGGGAAGGCCTTTGGGGAGCAGGGGGAACGCGCGCCATTTGGAATTCCAGCTCGGTGCCCTGGCAGAGACGGGACGGGGGAACGGCGGCTGCATGCCTGGACAAGTGGAGATTGCATTCGGCCTTCTTACCGGTTTCAATTTCCCAAGTACCAAATAAGGCAGAACAAGTATATGGCGCAAAGCGCAATAGGTGACCGCGGAGCGCATCCTTTATATGATCCTTTTAACTCAAAAATCAAGTCTGTGTTTTGTCAACCAATTTCAAAAGTAAGCACAGATTAAGAATCGACATATAAGACTAGTGAACAAAAAATCAAGTCTTCTGTGCAATTCTCAAGACTTCAGGTACTACAGTGCAAAAACCGCATATTGCAATTTTCCAACTTTCTACCCAAATAAGTAATGTTTCAACTGCTTTGGGACCAGTTCCACCCCTCCAGATCTTCCTAAAATGTTATTACCTTTCAGCAAAAAAAAAGTTTGTCCAAATCCGTTGAGAATTCGCTATTTCTCAACATACCCCATTTTTCAAACTTTCTACCCAAAAAAGTAATGTTTCAAATGCTCCGGGACCAGTCCCACCCCTCTAGATCTTCCTAAATTGTTATTACCTTCCAGCAAAAAAAAGTTTGTCCAAATCCGTTGAGAATTCGCTATTTCTCAACATACCCCATTTTTCAAACGTTCTACCCAAAAAATAATGTTTCAAATGCTATGGGACCAGTTCCACCCCTCTAGATCTTCCTAAAATATTATTACCTTTCAGGGAAAAAAAAGTTTGTCAAAATCCGTTGAGAATTGAGCCTTTTACAGCATACCCCATTTTTCAACCTTTCTACCCAAAAAAGTAATGTTTCAATTGCTCAAAAACCGGGTCTACCCCTCCAGATCTTCCTAAAATAGCATTACCTTTCAGGAAAAAAAAAGTTTGTCCAAATCCGTTGAGAATTCGCCCGGGGCCAGCATTTCCAGAAATACATATATACACATATATATATATATATATGAGGACAAAAGTTGAGTAACCTCTATAGACCGCGGAGCAGCCCTTCGGGCCGCTCCGCGGTCAAAAATGGCTTGCACAGTTTCCAAGCATACAGCAAGAAAATGAGCTGATAAGAAGTGAATAAGGATGAATAGTTGGATGTGAGTAAGGAGAAGAGAAGATTAGCTTCATCAGAAACCGGCTCTATAATCAGGAAAGACGTGTAGAGGGTGAAGAATAGTGGATGGGTATGGGTGGACTGATAGTGCCACTCGCCTAGCAACAAAGAGATCCCGGATTGCAGTCAGTGATAAATGCTCCACCGGGCAGCGCCAGGACTCTAGTGGGCCCAAGCTCCACAAGCTCATATCCCAGTCTTCCAGGTTTACTCATTTGCTTTAGCTAGTTTCGCGTATAGCCACCTTTATGTATCAGCGAAAAAACTCGGTATTAGTGAGCATAGTGACGGTTCACAATTTATTTTGATTTTTGGGTTTCACACACCCATACAAGTACAAGAGATACTAAAATGCTTGAAGTTTTGCTGGGAAAGTGAAGAAAACTGCAATCGTGCCCGATGAAGAAGACGTCATCAGAGTTAATAAGGGATGAAATAGGTTCGAACAGCTATTTGGGAGGAATTTGAAGAAAACATTGGTGGAGTGGTCGTCGGAGATGGACGTCATTCTCACCACCGGCGGCACAGGTCTCCACGCTCGTGATCTTACCCCTGAGGTTCATCCTGCTCCCTTTATGTCAAAACTGCAGAGCCCTATCAAAAACGTACCGAACGATGGTATGTTTAGTTGAAATGTATTGAAGGCGAGTAGAGGGGTGTATGAGAGGGAATGTGGAGGGATTGTGGCGGCCTTGATGGCCCGATCTCTGGCTGCCACCCCCCTGGCTGCACTCAGCCGCCTCACAGCCGGTACCCGTGGGGCCTGCCTCATTGTCAACCTCCCCGGCAGCTCCAAGGCTGTCCAGGTACCTCTTTCAAGATTCACCAACCTTTCTGACTCTGGCTGCCACCCCCCTGGCTGCACTCAGCCGCCTCACAGCCGGCACCCGCGGGGCCTGCCTCATCGTCAACCTCCCCGGCAGCTCCAAGGCTGTCCAGGTACCCCTTTCAAGATTCATCAACCTTCCCTGACTCTGGCTGCCACCCCCCTGGCTGCACTCAGCCGCCTCACAGCCGGCACCCGCGGGGCCTGCCTCATCGTCAACCTCCCCGGCAGCTCCAAGGCTGTCCAGGTACCCCTTTCAAGAATCATCAACCTTCCCTGACTCTGGCTGCCACCCCCCTGGCTGCACTCAGCCGCCTCACAGCCGGCACCCGCGGGGCCTGCCTCATCGTCAACCTCCCCGGCAGCTCCAAGGCTGTCCAGGTACCCCTTTCAAGATTCATCAACCTTCGCTGACTCTGGCTGCCACCCCCCTGGCTGCACTCAGCCGCCTCACAGCCGGCACCCGCGGGGCCTGCCTCATCGTCAACCTCCCCGGCAGCTCCAAGGCTGTCCAGGTACCCCTTTCAAGATTCATCAACCTTCCCTGACTCTGGCTGCCACCCCCCTGGCTGCACTCAGCCGCCTCACAGCCGGCACCCGCGGGGCCTGCCTCATCGTCAACCTCCCCGGCAGCTCCAAGGCTGTCCAGGTACCCCTTTCAAGATTCATCAACCTTCCCTGACTCTGGCTGCCACCCCCCTGGCTGCACTCAGCCGCCTCACAGCCGGCACCCGCGGGGCCTGCCTCATCGTCAACCTCCCCGGCAGCTCCAAGGCTGTCCAGGTACCCCTTTCAAGATTCATCAACCTTCCCTGACTCTGGCTGCCACCCCCCTGGCTGCACTCAGCCGCCTCACAGCCGGCACCCGCGGGGCCTGCCTCATCGTCAACCTCCCCGGCAGCTCCAAGGCTGTCCAGGTACCCCTTTCAAGATTCATCAACCTTCCCTGACTCTGGCTGCCACCCCCCTGGCTGCACTCAGCCGCCTCACAGCCGGCACCCGCGGGGCCTGCCTCATCGTCAACCTCCCCGGCAGCTCCAAGGCTGTCCAGGTACCCCTTTCAAGATTCATCAACCTTCCCTGACTCTGGCTGCCACCCCCCTGGCTGCACTCAGCCGCCTCACAGCCGGCACCCGCGGGGCCTGCCTCATCGTCAACCTCCCCGGCAGCTCCAAGGCTGTCCAGGTACCCCATTCAAGATTCATCAACCTTCCCTGACTCTGGCTGCCACCCCCCTGGCTGCACTCAGCCGCCTCACAGCCGGCACCCGCGGGGCCTGCCTCATCGTCAACCTCCCCGGCAGCTCCAAGGCTGTCCAGGTACCCCTTTCAAGAATCATCAACCTTCCCTGACTCTGGCTGCCACCCCCCTGGCTGCACTCAGCCGCCTCACAGCCGGTACCCGCGGGGCCTGCCTCATCGTCAACCTCCCCGGCAGCTCCAAGGCTGTCCAGGTACCCCTTTCAAGATTCACCAACCTTCCCTGACCGTGCACAAATGGCTAGGAGTGCTGGGAGGTCCTGGAGGGCATCCTCCCGCATGCCGTCCACCACCTCCACGAGGACCGCGCCGCCACCAATGCTCTGCACCGAGAAATGGCCGCATCTGACACGCCCATTCGCAGTGAGACGCTCTCTTCCTTCCTCTGCAACATTGTCCTGCCGTTGAGAAGATGGAGTATTTCTGCAGGCAAGGTGCGTGTGGAGCCGGCCTCCAGAGATCGGCAGTCCAGCTGGCCTTTGCTCAGTGTAGCGGAGGCCTTGGCCACTGTCTTGGCTCAGGTCCCTCCTTCTTCCGTCCGAGGTAGAGAGAACTAGGGTGTTTTTGCTAAGGTGGAAGAGGGGAGTGTTGGGCGAGAGGAGGTGGGGCTGGGGGATGCTGTGGGGCGTGTGCTGGCGGAGGATGTGGTGTCGAAGGAGGCGCACCCGCCCTTCCCCGCCTCCATAAAAGACGGCTACGCGGTGCGAGCAGAGGACGGGGTCGGGCCTCGCCAGCTGCTGCCCAGAGCACTCACGGCCTCCCGCCACCAGGCATTGCTCATCCCCCTAACCAGTGGCCAATCACCTCTCACCACTGCTCCAGGAGCTGAGCAGGGTGGAGAAGGGCTGGGCGGTGCGCATCAGCACCGGAGCGCCGCTCCCGCCCGGCGCCGACGCTGTCGTACAGGTGGAGGACACCCGACTCCTCCAGGAACAGGACGGGGAGGAGAAGTTGGTGGAGATTCTGGTGGCGCCGGCGAAGGTGGGCCAGGACATTCGCCGGGAAGGCTCCGATATCGCCCTTGGGGAACTCCTGCTCCAGGCAGGTTCATTTCACACTGCCCCTTTTGCTCCCCCGCATAGCAGTCAGTGCTAGGGAGCGTGATTGGTGCGGCTGAGCTGGGCCTCTTGGCCTCCATGGGCTGGGCAAGGGTCCCAGTGTTCAGAAGGCCTCGAGTCGGCGTCCTCTCAACCGGGAGCGAAGTGCTCTACCACCTCGCTAAGCTGATAAGATGAGCAAGGCGGAGTTTAGGTGGTGGACTGGAGCTGCGAAAAGCTGGCCTTCGGACAGATTCGGGACGCCAATCGACCCGCCCTCCTCGCTGCCTTCCAGAGCCAGGGCTGTCATGGGGTGGACCTGGGCATAGCCGTGGACGAGTGCCTTTTCCAACCCCTCTCTGCTCACAGAAGGAATTGGCTGTTGGAGAGCGGATGAACTGCTGGGGGCAGTTGGGAAAGGGCTGGCGGAAGCGGATGTCCTGGTCACCAGCGGCGGAGTCTCGATGGGTGAGCGGGACTTGCTCAAGGAGGTCCTGATTCAGGTGTCCATTTCCTTTGACCCTCCATTATCCGCTTTACCTTCTTCTGTGCCACAGGACCTGGGCTTCCACATCCACTTCGGCCGAGTCTTCATGAAGCCCGGCAAACCGACCGCCTTTGCCACCGGCCTCTTCCAGGGTCGAAAGAAGCTCGTCTTTGGTCTTCCAGGTTTCCACTTACCCCCATCCGCACTTGGTGTCTTTGACTACTTGGTCCCTCAGGCAACCCTGTCTCCAGCTTTGTCACCTCCCAGCTCTACGTCCTCCCGGCCCTGCGCAAGCTCGCTGGCCGCCGACACTTTCGCCTTCCCTCCATCACTGTTCAGGTCAGCTTCAGCCCTTGTCCTCATCTTAAGAGAAGGCTCAATGGATTCAGCTGGGGACTGATGTGCGTCTGGACCCGCGGCCGGAGTACCAGCGAGCTCAGTTGGTCAGTGAGGAGGCCAGTCGTGTCTCCGCCCTTTTGTTGGGCGGTGGACTCGGGGGGGGGTTGCTCGTCCCACCACCAGCAACCAGATCAGCAGTCGTCTCAGCAACTCCACTGGTACTGATGTGCGTCTGGACCCGCGGCCGGAGTACCAGCGAGCTCAGTTGGTCAGTGAGGAGGCCAGCGTTCCGCCCATCGCTCGTCCCACCACCAGCAACCAGATCAGCAGTCGTCTCAGCAACTCCACTGGTACTGATGTGCGTCTGGACCCGCGGCCGGAGTACCAGCGAGCTCAGTTGGTCAGTGAGGAGGCCAGCGTTCGCCCATCGCTCGTCCCACCACCAGAACAGGTAGGGTGGTCTCAGCAACTCCACTGGTACTGATGTGCGTCTGGACCCGCGGCCGGAGTACCAGCGAGCTCAGTTGGTCAGTGAGGAGGCCAGCGTTCCGCCCATCGCTCGTCCCACCACCAGCAACCAGATCAGCAGTCGTCTCAGCAACTCCACTGGTACTGATGTGCGTCTGGAACCACACCCCGCGTCCCAGCGAGCTCAGTTGGTCAGTGAGGAGGCCAGCGTTCCGCCCATCGCTCGTCCCACCACCAGCAACCAGATCAGCAGTCGTCTCAGCAACTCCACTGGTACTGATGTGCGTCTGGACCCGCGGCCGGAGTACCAGCGAGCTCAGTTGGTCAGTGAGGAGGCCAGCGTTCCGCCCATCGCTCGTCCCACCACCAGCAACCAGATCAGCAGTCGTCTCAGCAACTCCACTGGTACTGATGTGCGTCTGGACCCGCGGCCGGAGTACCAGCGAGCTCAGTTGGTCAGTGAGGAGGCCAGCGTTCCGCCCATCGCTCGTCCCACCACCAGCAACCAGATCAGCAGTCGTCTCAGCAACTCCACTGGTACTGATGTGCGTCTGGACCCGCGGCCGGAGTACCAGCGAGCTCAGTTGGTCAGTGAGGAGGCCAGCGTTCCGCCCATCGCTCGTCCCACCACCAGCAACCAGATCAGCAGTCGTCTCAGCAACTCCACTGGTACTGATGTGCGTCTGGACCCGCGGCCGGAGTACCAGCGAGCTCAGTTGGTCGGGGGGGGGCCGCCCCCCCCCCCCCCCCCCCCCCCCCCCCCCCCCCCCCTCCCGTGCCCCCCCCGCCCCCCACTGGTACTGATGTGCGTCTGGACCCGCGGCCGGAGTACCAGCGAGCTCAGTTGGTCAGCGAGAGTGAGGAGGCCAGCGTTCCGCCCATCGCTCGTCCCACCACCAGCAACCAGATCAGCAGTCGTCTCAGCAACTCCACTGGTACTGATGTGCGTCTGGACCCGCGGCCGGAGTACCAGCGAGCTCAGTTGGTCAGTGAGGAGGCCAGCGTTCCGCCCATCGCTCGTCCCACCACCAGCAACCAGATCAGCAGTCGTCTCAGCAACTCCACTGGTACTGATGTGCGTCTGGACCCGCGGCCGGAGTACCAGCGAGCTCAGTTGGTCAGTGAGGAGGCCAGCGTTCCGCCCATCGCTCGTCCCACCACCAGCAACCAGATCAGCAGTCGTCTCAGCAACTCCACTGGTACTGATGTGCGTCTGGACCCGCGGCCGGAGTACCAGCGAGCTCAGTTGGTCAGTGAGGAGGCCAGCGTTCCGCCCATCGCTCGTCCCACCACCAGCAACCAGATCAGCAGTCGTCTCAGCAACTCCACTGGTACTGATGTGCGTCTGGACCCGCGGCCGGAGTACCAGCGAGCTCAGTTGGTCAGTGAGGAGGCCAGCGTTCCGCCCATCGCTCGTCCCACCACCAGCAACCAGATCAGCAGTCGTCTCAGCAACTCCACTGGTACTGATGTGCGTCTGGACCCGCGGCCGGAGTACCAGCGAGCTCAGTTGGTCAGTGAGGAGGCCAGCGTTCCGCCCATCGCTCGTCCCACCACCAGCAACCAGATCAGCAGTCGTCTCAGCAACTCCACTGGTACTGATGTGCGTCTGGACCCGCGGCCGGAGTACCAGCGAGCTCAGTTGGTCAGTGAGGAGGCCAGCGTTCCGCCCATCGCTCGTCCCACCACCAGCAACCAGATCAGCAGTCGTCTCAGCAACTCCACTGGTACTGATGTGCGTCTGGACCCGCGGCCGGAGTACCAGCGAGCTCAGTTGGTCAGTGAGGAGGCCAGCGTTCCGCCCATCGCTCGTCCCACCACCAGCAACCAGATCAGCAGTCGTCTCAGCAACTCCACTGGTACTGATGTGCGTCTGGACCCGCGGCCGGAGTACCAGCGAGCTCAGTTGGTCAGTGAGGAGGCCAGCGTTCCGCCCATCGCTCGTCCCACCACCAGCAACCAGATCAGCAGTCGTCTCAGCAACTCCACTGGTACTGATGTGCGTCTGGACCCGCGGCCGGAGTACCAGCGAGCTCAGTTGGTCAGTGAGGAGGCCAGCGTTCCGCCCATCGCTCGTCCCACCACCAGCAACCAGATCAGCAGTCGTCTCAGCAACTCCACTGGTACTGATGTGCGTCTGGACCCGCGGCCGGAGTACCAGCGAGCTCAGTTGGTCAGTGAGGAGGCCAGCGTTCCGCCCATCGCTCGTCCCACCACCAGCAACCAGATCAGCAGTCGTCTCAGCAACTCCACTGGTACTGATGTGCGTCTGGACCCGCGGCCGGAGTACCAGCGAGCTCAGTTGGTCAGTGAGGAGGCCAGCGTTCCGCCCATCGCTCGTCCCACCACCAGCAACCAGATCAGCAGTCGTCTCAGCAACTCCACTGGTACTGATGTGCGTCTGGACCCGCGGCCGGAGTACCAGCGAGCTCAGTTGGTCAGTGAGGAGGCCAGCGTTCCGCCCATCGCTCGTCCCACCACCAGCAACCAGATCAGCAGTCGTCTCAGCAACTCCACTGGTACTGATGTGCGTCTGGACCCGCGGCCGGAGTACCAGCGAGCTCAGTTGGTCAGTGAGGAGGCCAGCGTTCCGCCCATCGCTCGTCCCACCACCAGCAACCAGATCAGCAGTCGTCTCAGCAACTCCACTGGTACTGATGTGCGTCTGGACCCGCGGCCGGAGTACCAGCGAGCTCAGTTGGTCAGTGAGGAGGCCAGCGTTCCGCCCATCGCTCGTCCCACCACCAGCAACCAGATCAGCAGTCGTCTCAGCAACTCCACTGGTACTGATGTGCGTCTGGACCCGCGGCCGGAGTACCAGCGAGCTCAGTTGGTCAGTGAGGAGGCCAGCGTTCCGCCCATCGCTCGTCCCACCACCAGCAACCAGATCAGCAGTCGTCTCAGCAACTCCACTGGTACTGATGTGCGTCTGGACCCGCGGCCGGAGTACCAGCGAGCTCAGTTGGTCAGTGAGGAGGCCAGCGTTCCGCCCATCGCTCGTCCCACCACCAGCAACCAGATCAGCAGTCGTCTCAGCAACTCCACTGGTACTGATGTGCGTCTGGACCCGCGGCCGGAGTACCAGCGAGCTCAGTTGGTCAGTGAGGAGGCCAGCGTTCCGCCCATCGCTCGTCCCACCACCAGCAACCAGATCAGCAGTCGTCTCAGCAACTCCACTGGTACTGATGTGCGTCTGGACCCGCGGCCGGAGTACCAGCGAGCTCAGTTGGTCAGTGAGGAGGCCAGCGTTCCGCCCATCGCTCGTCCCACCACCAGCAACCAGATCAGCAGTCGTCTCAGCAACTCCACTGGTACTGATGTGCGTCTGGACCCGCGGCCGGAGTACCAGCGAGCTCAGTTGGTCAGTGAGGAGGCCAGCGTTCCGCCCATCGCTCGTCCCACCACCAGCAACCAGATCAGCAGTCGTCTCAGCAACTCCACTGGTACTGATGTGCGTCTGGACCCGCGGCCGGAGTACCAGCGAGCTCAGTTGGTCAGTGAGGAGGCCAGCGTTCCGCCCATCGCTCGTCCCACCACCAGCAACCAGATCAGCAGTCGTCTCAGCAACTCCACTGGTACTGATGTGCGTCTGGACCCGCGGCCGGAGTACCAGCGAGCTCAGTTGGTCAGTGAGGAGGCCAGCGTTCCGCCCATCGCTCGTCCCACCACCAGCAACCAGATCAGCAGTCGTCTCAGCAACTCCACTGGTACTGATGTGCGTCTGGACCCGCGGCCGGAGTACCAGCGAGCTCAGTTGGTCAGTGAGGAGGCCAGCGTTCCGCCCATCGCTCGTCCCACCACCAGCAACCAGATCAGCAGTCGTCTCAGCAACTCCACTGGTACTGTGGGCCGGGCGTCCTCCTCCCCCTGGGCCCGCCCCCGTCTTTTTGTCTCTGCCCTCTGCTCGCGGGGGGGTGGGTTGGGGGGCGTGCTCTGCCTTCCTGCCAGATCGGGGGCCACTGGGGAACTGCTGCCAGCTGGGAGTCATCTGCCTGCTCTGCTCCTTCCAGCACCCTTCTAAGTGATACTTTACTTGCTTTTTCTGTGCGGTTGAGTAAATCATTCCGCCGCTCATTTAGTTCTCCATTCTGCACAGACATTCCATTTGTGTTCCTTGCGTTTGAAATGAAGCAAAATGATTGTCAAGAGGAAAAAAGGTGTGGAGAGTAGAATGTCCTGGGGCTGTTGGAAGCGTAGTGGCTGCTGTGAAGGAGAGCCCGCTTCACCCTCTTTTCAACCTGCCAGCCCTTCCACCCCCTCATCACTGCCTCAATCCTCACACTACCACTCCAACAACACCTCCACTCCGCTTAGCCAGGTCTCATTATGACCAATCGTTTTTTGCTCATCGCTGAATTCGTTAGATAGCCCATGTCTATCGACTAAAATGAGCGCGTACATCATTGATGACTATTCAATAGGTCGTTGGTAGATAGAATAGTGACAGGAATAGAGATAGATTGGTAGATAAAAGTGATAGGAAATATTGAGCTCAACTGGGGCGAGGATGGAAGTCCGTCAACGCCCAGTTGGCGTGGAGTAGGGTTGGGATTGGGAGAGGCAGCAGCGGGCTCTCAACCGCCAGCCAGAGCCAGTCGCCGCCAGGCTCATCGGCGTCGCCAAGAAAACGCCTTCCTTCAAGCTCGCGCTGCCGTTCTTCGCGATGATAAGGACGGACTCAAGAAGTTCTCCTTTTTCTGCTTGCAATATTCCAGAGCATTTCCTGTTTTCCATTTCACTGGAGGAACTATGTGGATCTGCTATGGTTGTTGCAGGGCAATTGGTGAGGCCAGGTGGCTGGTGAAGGCGACGGATGCCTACGGACGAAGTCTCTTGGTCTACGCTACTTTTACGGATTCCCTTCTCTGCCTCAAGGTGGCCAGGGTGGTTGTGAAAAGGGTAAGAGATAGTTGAGCTGTTTGCAGTGGCTGCTGGGCGAAGGGGCGGATGTGGACGGGCGAGACGGGAGCGGACGGACAGCTCTTCACTGGGCTGCCCAGAAAGGCGCTCACAAGTGCCTCAAGGTAGAGAAGGATGGAGCGAGGCGCATGGGCAATGAGGGCGTTTGAGGCCCTGCTGAGTGAGGCAGTGGGAGGAGGGCGTGGGAGTTCAGGGCGTGGAGGGGCTTGGGAGGCAGAGGCAGGCTGTCTGCTGGGCGACGACGCAGGCGCCACTCCGCTCCACCTCGCCTCTCGTCTTCCAGACCCCAAATCTTTGCTCGTACAAACCATTTTATATCTAGTTTGCTTCCCAGTCCCATCGGCGCAGGAGCTGTGAGCTCAGCTAGGTGCGCTGTAGGCTTGACGACGGCGGAGAGCGGATAGCTTTTCGGTTTTTCATTAGAGTATGTGCCACTGTCGATTTAGGGAATTAATAAATTATGGTCTAAATATTTCTTTTTTTTACCTTAAAATTATATAGCTTTTGAACATTGTTTAATGTTGGGAAAAATTATTTTGCTGCTCAACATTCTAACAAAATCGTCTTCATCAGGAGCACAATAAGAAGTAATGCTAAAATGTTTATTTCAAAAGCTCAAGTTCAAATACCTCAAATTAAGCGTTCGAGCTGTTTTAGTTTTTGTTTAGGCTTTTGGCCAAGTATTCCTTGGCTTCAGCAGCAATTTTTAAACCAGGGAATAGAACAGCGGAGAATGAAAGAAAAAAACAGGCAATTCTGTCGGTGCTGGAGCCGAGAGGGAAACGACGACGAGTGTCCGCATCCTCCCTGGACAGCGGGATCTCCAGCAACAGAGGGTTCTCTCTGCTCCCATCCCCACTCCTGCCTCAGCTTAGACTGCTGCTGCAGAGGGGGCCTGGTGCTTGGTGGCCTGGTGGACGGGGCGAAGCGTACCCCGCTGCACTGGGCCGCCGCCGGGGGCTGCCCGGCCAATCTCCTCCTCCTCCTCCGCTCAGCTCGCCTCGGCCTCCACCTGGACGCCGTGGATGCCGTTCTTCCCCTTTCAGGAGTGAAGCAATCGATTGCTTGGCCTGTATTGGCAATAGGGCGGGCGAACGGCGCTCTACTGGGCCGTGGCGGCTGGCGACAGTGGCGGTCGCCAGTGCGCCGCCATCATCCTCCAGCTGGCGCCCTGGACAGCCCAGACGGCGGACCTCGCCCTTGGACTCACTCCTGTCTTCGCTCTTCCCTCCCTTCAATCCTCACCCCCTTTCAACCTCTTTTCCAGCTCCACGTGGCGGCCATGCTGGGGCAGGCGGAGACCCTGAGCGTCCTGCTGGAGCCGCGGCGGGCGGACAACGCGGCCTTCCAGGAAGACCAGCCTCTGGATTCCCAGCCGCCCCTGCCGCAGAGACCCTGGCTTCGGTAGGCCATTGTAGGTAGGTAGGGGCGGAGGAGGAATGGAAGGTGGACTGGAGGGTGGATGCGGTGGACGGGAGCTTCCGAACAGCGCTGCACTGGGCCGCTCGCCTGGGCCACACGGAGGCCGTCTCCCGACTGCTGCGTCTCGGGGCCTCGCCCGGGGCACGGGATGCCAACGGCGCCACGCCGCTGCACTACGCCGCCGCCGCCAATCACACTGCCCTTCTCCAGCTCCTCCTCACAGTTCCAACACTCTTAGAAGACTGACAAGAATAGCAGCTTTTCTTTAATTAGAATGTTGATGCTTGTTTTCGAAAAATGAAGTTGACTACTCCAGTTTGTGTTTCAAATATGAGTATAACAACCAAATTATGCTGGACAGCACTCTCACAGCCTCTAGAAGAGCTGAGGTTGAAGGAGGGTGACTGTGCACTGGATTTGGTGGATGTGCGGGGCAGGGATGCCTTCGTCTGGGCCGTGGCCGCGGGGTCTCGCGAGACTGCCGTCCTCCTGCTCAAGGCCCAGCCGAGGTTCAGCCAGCCGATTCTAGTCGGAGGCAGGAAATGATGATGGACGCCAGGATGGGAAGAGACAGGGCGGATGAGGAGGGGCGAACGGCGCTGCACTTGGCCTGCCAAGCAGGGCACCTCCTCCTCGTCCAACTCCTGCTCGGCAGAGGCTGGCAGCTGGAGGCCAGGGATCACTTGGGTTCCTCCTTCAGCCTCTTTGCCCCTCAGGACCCCCAAATGGGAACTCTGGGCCAGGCATGACTCCGCTGCTGCTGGCATCAGAACGAGGCCATCTGCCGCTCCTCCACCTCCTTCACAAGGCCGGCGCCGACCTTAGCGCCTCTGACGACCACGGCCGCTCCGCTCTTCACCTGGCTACTCTATCCGGTTCTACACCCACCTCTATGTGGAAAGCTGGGGGTAGAATGATGGTGCAGGGGAGTCGTCGGTGTGCCTGGAGCTGATGAAGAGAGGCCGGCTGGAGGCCAACGCAGTGGAGGCTAAGGGGCGGTCGGCGCTGCACTTTGCTGCCTTTGCTGGCAGCATGCCCTGTCTCTCTGTCCTGCTGCAAAGTGGCCTCTGCTCCTTTGTGCCTCCTGAATGGAGTGGGCGGGGATTGAGACGGAGGGGATGCGAGTCTGCTGGACCAGGCAGGCCTCAGCCCGCTGCACTACGCAGTGCTGGGGGAGGGCGGTGCGGATGTGCTGCGACTTCTGTTGGACAGGGCCTCAGTCTGCGCCCCTGGCCCAGTCAAACTCCCGCCAGTCTCAGTCCTGGCACTGGCCCGACGGCT
The DNA here is from genome assembly GCA_030248095.1 of Ptycholaimellus sp. GST1_10. NCBI lineage: Eukaryota > Metazoa > Nematoda > Chromadorea > Chromadorida > Chromadoridae > Ptycholaimellus > Ptycholaimellus sp. GST1_10. Next base: position 15,880 of record JASANA010003312.1, on the reverse strand, counting down.
GAGAGCCCCGCCTGAGGTTCTCCTCCTCACCAATCAGTCCGCCTCCTCTCAGACGATCTTAACTGGCAGGTGCTGGCCTGTTTGGAAGAGTCTGCCTGCGCCGATGTCCACAGCGCTCGCGTTCGGCCAGAGCAGAGGTTTCCGCTTCCTCTTTTCTTTTCAATGATTAAGCGTGGGAAGCGCATAAAGCGAAGGTGAGCATTCTTGGTCCAACCAAAGTGATGGTGCATTTTAAGCATTGACGCCAGCAGCGGGGCGCAGGAAGAGCGAGAAGAGGTGGATTTGAGTCATCTCAGCATTCGTCTTTGATGTCTTTTTTCTCTGGTTTTAATGTCTTTCTCTGCATTTTTTGGTGCTTTCAAGGGCGTAATGGACGCTGTTTTGGGTGCTAAGTTTGGTGGGGCCCAGTGCGTCTTTGTACATGTAGCGGTGGTCTGAGTGCACTGAGTGCGTGTTAGTCCTGTACTTTGTCCCCTCTTGTTGCGTGATTTGCTGTGCTTTGCTGGAGTCAAGATCTTTTTGCTTGCTCTGTGTATGGACTTCAAAAATGTGCCAAGCAATTCATTCCCCGCTATTGACCTACAGTCATAAAACTCAAACATAAGTTGGTGAAATACAAATTATTATGAGCAATTAGTGCAAACCAGGGCACAAAACTGCATTTAAATAAAGCAGACAATCAGATGATTATATCAGCAATTTGTCCAAAAAACTACAATACTAAACAAGGTAGGGCTATTATTTATGGCTCCTATGGCTATTATTTCCTGCACATTTAACATAAATGAGACAAAACGCTATGAGACAAAAAGGGAAAAAAGCAAATATTTGGGAAAATATGTCAATTTTTTCAAATGGTCATATCGCAGGAACCAAAATGAATTGGGCAAAAAGAAAGCCATTACCAAGTATGCCTTTCTTGGGGCTATAACCCTGAACCAAAACCCCAAACCCCGTGGTCATGGCATTTTTGACCTTTACAGACAGGTCCTCTTTAGCTTTACTCAGATCACCTGTCAAATCCGACTTTCAGCTTTCCTGCTTCCGGCTTTATTCTTCATTTGCTCCGCAGGAGCTTAATAAAAGATCAAGACGGCTTTTCTGCTTCCCCATTTAACTAACGAGAACACTTTTCCAGTTTTTAGCTCGGTCCCAACTCACTTAAGCGACAATTTGAAGCTTTAGGAACATTTTTGCACGGCCGCAGGCCGCCTGCCGCGGAGGGAAGCGCAGTCAGAGCTCCGGAGGCCGGAGGAGTTCTGGCGCCCCGCCCGAAGCGGCGGGCAGCCAAGGCCAGCTTAGCCGTTACCTCATTTTTGCGTCCGTCTTTCCGCATGTCACTCCCGTACTCAACGGTTTTTCAACCAAATTGACTGATTTTTTGTATGAACGTCCATCTGGGTCGTGGCTCGGGACCATTTTTTGTGCTTGGCGTATTTTTTGATTTTCGTGATTTATTCTCAAATTAGTGAAAATTAGACAGCTAAAAATGATGAAAATTCGTAACTCATCAGTTTTTCAACAAAAATGGCTCAACTTTTTTGAGCATATTGATCCAGGCAATGCTTTGAGATAAAAGTATGCGAAAAGCATATTTTTAGTGCAAAATTAAAATTTAAAAAAAAAATTTAAAATTAAGTGTTGAAAATAAATTATGAGCTTATATTTGGTACATTACATTACTGTAAGGCAGAAAAATCATTTCTAATATAAAAGATGAGTTAAGTGTTAAAATTTTACTCATTTTCAAAAATTAAATTTAAATGTTTTAAATTGGAACTATGCACATTTGTAACATTTCGAGTTCAATCATCATGTTTTGAAATAAAAAGGTGGCAGTTAATAAATGCTTAGGAACAGAATGGCCCCGCATCTCTTGGCCTCAGCCGAAAAACCTTATTCAAACTGATGTTACCTCTTGGTAAGGTTCGCAAATTATGGGATTACGTTTTAGTGAATAAAAGTCCAATGCTATTGCAGAGGTTTTTTGGAGCATTTTATAGGTACATTAGGTACATAGGTACTATAGGTACATTTAGGTACTATAGGTACATTTAGGTACTATAGGTACATTTAGGTACTATAGGTACATTTACTAATTGGTCATGTTTGAGTCCAGCTTTAAGGCTTCGCAAGCGAAACCTACACAGTTGCTGGTCTAATTTTTATTAAACATTAAGGCTTCGCAAGCGAAGCCTATGCAGTTGCCACTATACAAATCTATTGCCTAACTCTAAGCCTTTTAAAGAGTCAGTATACCTAAGGCAGATATGGTACCCCAGTGAAAGAATGCGACATATGCATAGACTTTTGAGTTGGCGCTTTGAAGGAGAGTATGGATAAAATAAACATGATGCTGTGCCTCCTCCTGCTGCTGACTTCCGTTTTCGCTGAAGACCGAGGTCAGTTTATGCATCTATCGACAACTTTAACTAAACTATTGTTGCGAGACGTTGCTCTGTTTATTATTTTGCTAGCTAGATAGTTGACGAGAGTTATTAGTTTCATTAAACAGATACTACTCTCCATATACCGAACGAATTGGCCATTAATTAATGCAAAGTCACTTTCAGAACTTGAAGTTAAAAATTCTGACAATCAGCTGCAGCAGAAAGGTTAAAAAATCGCACATTGTAGCTTTTTCCTTTGCCCTTTTCCCTATTGGGCTGGCGCGAACGGAGCGTTAGTGAAGTGTCAGCGCCCAGCCCCTCTTTTCGACCCAGGTGTACGTTTTCGGGTTTATTGCTAGATCTTAAAATTGATAAGGATATTGTGCTTCATAGAAATGCCCAATCGTTCTGATTATTTTTGCATTGGAAAGAGCATCATCGAATTGACCAAAACTCGCGAGAAATCGCCCAAAAACAGCAGAACACAAGAGAAAACAACTCAAAACCATTTGTCCGAACTCCTCCTTCTCCTCCTTCTTCTCCTCCGCATCTATTCTTGAAATGAGAGTAGGTATTCATTTCTTCCCCCCCCCCCCACCCCCCTTCCCCGGGTTTCTGGTCCTAATCTTTTATTTATTCATTAGTCTTCAGTTAACCGAAGATGCATATGCACCAGTGCTGTAGTGGTCTAGACGATTATTCAGCTAGTTGAAACTGAGTGGTTCGAATCCTTCTTAGGCAATTAGTTTTATTTTGGAAATTTTAAGTTGAGAAATCAACTGCTTTCATCGGCAGGCCAAAGTTAAAGCTTTTTTTCTCCCAAAAGTCGATTGCCCTAAGCATAAATCATGAAAATTTCACAAAAATATGTTTTTTGCCAAAAAATTTGCATTGTATTTTTGATTTTCGAATCTTTTCTTTTCGTTATATTTCTTTTGATTATATTTATTTTTTATTAATTTTTGTTTTATCCAATAATATCTTGATACATAATATATACGACCAAACATATAAATTTTTTTTATACATTTAATACTTTATTAAAAGTGGAAGAAATATATGGTAGCATCGGCAGGCCAAATGTGAATCTCTTTTCTCACAAAAAGTCGATTAGCCTGAGTTTAAAGTCAAAGAAATACATCTACTACTAGTGGAATCTGCTGAGCCACCTGCATTTTGGTTTAGTGCGCAATGGAAAGAGCAACTGAACTGCGCGCTAAAACAAAATGCAATTGTCTTAGAAGCAGATTCCACTAGTAGTAGATGTATTTCTTTGACTTTAAACTCAGGCTAATCAACTTTTTGTGAGAAAAGAGATTCACATTTGGCCTGCCGATGGTACCATATATTTCCTAATTGAGCTAATAGAAACGCGAATAGGCGGTCATAAATATGTACTTTCACGGCTAAAATTTTACGTAAGGCTCTGAGTTTGACTTAATTCTTTAAAGAAATTGGAAGAAATAACTATCTTTTACAATGTTTTGCTATGAAAAAGAAGGAAAAAGCAAAAAGTAGTGATGAAAAAGAAGTTAAGGAGGAGGGGCGTGGTACAGCTATCCGAAGCCGCTGACGGAGCGAGAGCTGGCCCAGTTCAGGGCTGTGTTTGAGGAGCGCCGAGCAGAAGGCTCCTCCTCTTTCTACTGCTTCTGCTCATAACAGAGGATTGCTTTCAGCTCAGCGGTTGGCGGCACAGCAGAGCCTTATTATGCGCCTTAGCCAGAGCCTCCTTAAGTACGGCTGACCTACAGTCCACCGCCAAACTAGCCCACACCTATCCCCCGCATACTACCCTAGCTATCCTTGGCTCTGACAAATATTGGAATATTGGAATATTGAAATTGGAATATAAAAACTGAAACAGCATGCTAAACCTAAAACTACTTTGTGAAACCCGTCCTGCTCAGAAAGACAGTTTATCAATGCTGCGTTTGCATCTTTAAAATCTTGAAAAGGCAGTGCAGCCTTTAGTCTTACATTGATGCCATCTAATGTTGATGTTTTTCCAACTTAATTTCTTTCAATCATTTTCAGCTTTAGTAGAAAATTGATGCGAACATGGAACAATAAGTAGGCATTTAGCAATGCAGAGACTGGAAAGAGTGGTGAGAAGGCTGTGGCCATTGGCAACCGAGGCATAGAAGTTGCTGCCGTTCCGACCTAGACAACAAGGAGCAACAGGCATTCAGCCACAACCGTCCTATCCTCAAACCCAAATATGTCCTACAGGGATAATAAGTACAAGAGTCGGGACTTCTCGGACAATGCCTTTCGTTCCAGCGATCGAGATGTTTTAGCCACTTTCGTCCAGTAACTGTGTGGCACTGTGGGCGCTGCTTTGCAGTACCTGGAGAGGGATCGCCTGGTGAGAGAGGATGCGCGTCGCTATGACACCTCCTCCTTCTCTCGCCGCCGTGAGGAAATTTCCCTGCAAACACAAGTTGGCATATGAAATGCAATAGGCTTGAAAAGGAAGTTAGCGGATAGGTAGCGGAGCTGGAGAGCAAGCTGCGTGAGCGGGAGACTCTAGTGACAGAGCTGGAGGCCCAGCTGCGCTCTGCCGCCCAGGAGGACTCCCAGCAGGCCAAGCTGGTGCGGGCTTTGGAGGAGAGGTGGGCTGAGGCTCCCGATGAGACTAAGAGGAGACTAAGAGGGAATAGCGCAGACTGGAGGAAGCGCGGCGGGAAGCGAGGGAGCTGGGAGCGGGGCGAGGGGAGGAGGAGCTGCGAAGGGCGGCCTTGCAGGCGGACAATCGCCAGCTGCAGGAGCGTCTGCTGGAGACCGAGGGCCGGCTCAGGTTCAGTTCCTTGCTGAGAAGTGGATGGAAGAGAGGGTGCCGGGGAAGCGCGGCGGGAAGCGAGGGAGCTGGGAGCGGGGCGAGGGGAGGAGGAGCTGCGAAGGGCGGCCTTGCAGGCGGACAATCGCCAGCTGCAGGAGCGTCTGCTGGAGACCGAGGGCCGGCTCAGGTTCAGTTCCTTGCTGAGAAGTGGATGGAAGAGAGGGTGCCGGGGAAGCGCGGCGGGAAGCGAGGGAGCTGGGAGCGGGGCGAGGGGAGGAGGAGCTGCGAAGGGCGGCCTTGCAGGCGGACAATCGCCAGCTGCAGGAGCGTCTGCTGGAGACCGAGGGCCGGCTCAGGTTCAGTTCCTTGCTGAGAAGTGGATGGAAGAGAGGGTGCCGGGGAAGAGCGGTGGAGGGAGGAGAGAGAATGAAGGAGAGAGAGAGTGCAGGCAGGCGTTGGAGAGGGGGGAGACGGAGAGTGAGGAGTTGCGGGAGGCCAAGGGGCACTATGAGGAGCTCCGCTCCGCCTTGCACAATGCCCTGTGGCCAGAGAGCCCGCTGCTACGTTCGCACGATGCTTTTATGCGAAAGGTTTGGAGTCCAGGGATATATCAAAAACTGAACTGCCACTTCAATTCTCAGATAAATTCTATCCAGAATAGTGCTTGAGGTGCGAGACCACGTGGAGGACCAGAGGGACTTGAAGGAACGGAATCGAAAGCTAGAGGAAGGGTTGGAGGTTGATCTATTTATGCTGAGGAGCTGTACTGCCCAAAGGAACGGAAAGCCTGATTTGAAGGGTGCAGAAGGCGAGATACAGCGTAACAGGAACACAATCCGCCAACTGCTGGACGACATGGAGAGAGCCAAAAAGTTCACTGACACCACTGACATGCTCAAAGAAGTTCAGCAGCCCAATCAATATCTGGAGCGCCCACATTTCATCCTACGTAGGAGCGAGACAGCGCCGTCCGCCACGAAGAAGGCCTGCGCTCTGAGCTGAGCAAGCTGGAAGAGCGTCTGATTGAAGGCAACCCGATTGGAGATGAAGGAAAGAGATGACTGGCTTAAACTCCTAGGCCGTCGAAGCCTGGAAGAGGCGCAATGGGAGCTGCGGCAGCAGTCGGCCAAGACGGCGGAGGCGGAGGCAGCCCTGCGGAAGGCTGAGAACAGCGCCGGCGCCGCCGAGGGGGAGGCCAAAGCCTTTCGCGATGCTCTGGCAGCCCTGCTCTCCGACGGACGCCTGCCCATACAGCCCTCTGAGGAGGCCATCAAGGACAAGGTTCCTTCCTCCCCTGCCCACCTAGGCTCCACCTATGCTCCATCCCCTGCTCAGATTCGAGCACTCACAGCTGCGCGCAAGGATGTGGCTCTAGCTACGCGTCAGCTGGAGGAGAAACTGGCTCAGGTACTCGAGGATTTAGGGGCTACCGGGTGGGGAACAAAGTCTTCATCCGTTTCTATCATGTCAGCCATGTGAAAATAGGATGAAGACTTCGTTCCCCTTCCGATAGGTTTATTTGATGACTGAAAAGGAATGGGAGGCCTTGAGGTGAGCCGACAACTGGAAGAGCAGGCAGAGCTGCACAAGCGGGCCGTTGCCCGCTGTCGAAAGGCAGAGGCGGAGGTGGAGGAGCTGAGGGAGCGTCTGGAGGCTGCTCGTGGGGAGCTGACCGCCAACGACATCCTACACTCCGGCCTGCAGAGCGACAAGCACAAGGTCGCCCCTGTGCGCAGGGTCTTCAAACAGGGCAAGGAGTGTGTCTGCAGTCGCTAGAGCTGCTGGGGGAGGTGGGGCGGGTGATGCGACTGGCGGAGGTGAGCGGAGGGGAGGTGTCCGGGGACGCCATCCTTGCCCGCGCCGAGCAGCTCGTCAGGGCCGAGTCGGAGGCCTACGCCAAGAACCGCTCTGCTAGAGTTGGCTCTCCACTATTCTTCTCCTAAGTGGTCAGGCATTGGGAGTCTCCACAGACGCTGGGCACTGAGCGGAGGGCGCGGGAGCTGGAGCGGCAGTTGGAGCTGAAGCAGACTCAGCTGGCTTTGTTAACGAAGAAACTGCGCGCAGCTGAAACTCAGCTCCTCCACAAGGTGTCCAGTTGACAGTCTGCGATGGGATGAGAAATGATGGATAATTAGGCGGAAAGAGACTACGGAGAGGTGGGGGATGGGAGGCGGGAGGAAGAGCGGAGCTTGGCCAAGCTGTCGCGCCAGTTGGCGGAGGCTAAAGCCGCCGCTGCTGGGCACAAGAAAGAGGCCGTTGAGAACCAAGCGCTCAAGGTATCCCCTCCTCAACTGCGTCCTCAGCTAGGGCAGCTAGGAGGTGTTGATTGAGATCACGGTGGAAGAGTTGAAGCGTCAGCTGGGGCTGGCACAGCGAGAGGCTGAAGAGGCGGCTAAGGAGCGGGACAAAGCTCTAAAGAAACTGGCTGTTCTAAACTCCCAGAGGGATCAGGTAGGTTGGGAAGCTTTGAAAGCCACTGGAATCTGGTGGCTTTGTAGGTGGAGCAGGAGGCATCGCAGGGCTCTCGAGTCTCCGCCTCCACCATCCACAGCCTCTCCAACCAACTGCAGCGCCTCAAGGCCCAACTGGAGGAGTGTCGCAAGCGTGAGAAGCAGGTGAGTTGGGTGGAGGAGGGAGGGAGGGAAAGGAGGAGGCGATTGCAGCTGGGGGAGTTTCGGGCAGTGGTTGGGCGGATGCTGGGACTGGAGCTGGGGCGGTTGGCCGTGGCGGACTACGAAATAATGGCCAGGCTGGAGAGTTTGGTGGAAGGCCAGCATGCTGCTCTGCTCACTGCTCCTCTGCACGCCTCGTCTGCGGCACCTTCGCAACGCTCTATACGCCAAAGCCCTGCATCCTCCTCTAACCGCTGGAAGTGAACGGATCTCTTTTTCTCTGCCCTCAACCTTCTGTCCTTCTGAGTGCCCTATGTTTTAGAAAGCCGAACCAATAATATCATTTTAAGTTTTATTCCAGTTGATATCCAATGATTGCAATGCTTCATTAATTATAATTTTGCGCTGAAAATGAGACTGAATGTCGACATTTCGCTGTCATTTAGAAAAATTTGATTTTTTCAAATATTTGGAAATATTCGAAAAACTATAATATCGGCTGTCGCCAATAGGTGAACCAACATCCGCCGGTGGCCAACAGGATTTTTGATTGCAAAACGGGCCCGCAAGGCCCGCTTAGCGGTCTGTACATATGACTATACACATACACATTGAATACAAATTGATTGCCACCCTCCCCAACCACTAATCATAGAAATGTCTATAAATGCTATAAATCAAGTGCTATGCTATATGACTTTCTCTAATATCCCCTAACAAGACCATGCCCCTAAAGATGGAGACCAATCAAATACGAATTGGATGCCACCCCCCTAACTAGGAATAAATTAATATAGACGTTATAAAAAGAACGCTACCTTTTTTCGCGCAATATAGGCAATTCCCCGAAAGACAAATGCTAATCCCAGTCCCATCACTGAAAGCAGGGGATGTTTGGGCACTGAAGAGAAGATTAGATTGGACTGTTCTGAATACACAACGCCACATGTTCCCCAGCGCCGGCCAATCTCAAAAGGCTGGGGCCAGGCTCGTTGGCGGCGATGGAGATTCTTCAGCTTTTTGTCTGTTTTTCTAAGTTTTGACTGACCAACTGAGCCTCTTTTATAGCATGGAACAAAAAGATTATATCTGGTACCATCGGCAGGCCAAATGTGGGTCTCTTTTCTCCAAAATTTGCATTTGTCTCGAGTAAAAAGTCAAGGAAATACAATTTCTACTAGTGGAATCTGCTGCTTGGACAGTTGCATTTTGTTTTTGGCGCGCAGTTCAGTGTCTCTTTCCATGTGCGCCCAAAAACAAAATGCAGATGACGCAGCAGATTCCACTAGTAGAAATTGTATTTCCTTGACTTTTTACTCGAGACAAATGCAAATTTTGGAGAAAAGAGACCCACATTTGACCTGCCGATGGTACCAGATATTTCTTCCACTTTTAATATAAAATAAAATGTATAAATACAAATTATATACTGTTGGTTATATATTTAGTTAAGACTTTATTAGATAAATAAATAAATAATGAACAAAACTTATTCAAATAATTTTTGACCGCGGAGCGGCCCGAAGGGCCGCTCCGCGGTCTATAGAGGTTACTAAACTTTTGTCCTGATATGTATATATATATATATATATATCTGGAAATGCTGGCCCCGGGCGAATTCTCAATGGATCTTGACAAACTTTTTTTTTCCTGAAAGGTAATGCAATTTTAGGAAGATCTGGAGGGGTGGAACCGGTTTCCGAGCATTTGAAACATTACTTTTTTGGGTAGAAAGGTTGAAAATTTGGGTATGCTGTAAAAGGGTCAATTCTCAACGGATCTTGACAAACTTTTTTTTTCCTGAAAGGTAATGCTATTTTAGGAAGATCTGGAGAGGTGGAACCGGTTTCCGAGCATTTGAAACATTACTTTTTTGGGTAGAAAGGTTTAAAATTTGGGTATGCTGTAAAAGGGTCAATTCTCAACGGATTGGGACAAACTTTTTTTTTCCTGAAAGGTAATGCTATTTTAGGAAGATCTGGAGGGGTGGAACCGGTTTCCGAGCATTTGAAACATTACTTTTTTGGGTAGAAAGGTTTAAAATTTGGGTATGCTGTAAAAAGCTGAACGGCTGGTAATTGAACAGGCAACTTGAGTTTTTTTGTTCACAAGTCGTATATAACAATTCCAAATCTGTGCTTACTTTTAAAAATGGTTGAGAAACCACAGACTTGCCTTCTTGAGTGACAAACTTTCATGCATGACAATAGCATCAATAATTAGTAGCAGCTGAACGGCTAATAATTGAACAGAAGACTTTGGTTTTTTGATTCACAAGTCGTATATAACGATTCCAATTCTGTGCTTACTTTTGAAAATGGTTGAGAAACCACATACTTTTTCTTTTGAGATGCAATGTTCACCCTCACAGCAGAAATTTTCCTAAATTTATGGATTTTGCTACATGTGAAGGCGTAAGCGCTCCGCGGTCACCTATTGCGCTTTGCGCCATATACTTGTTTTAAATAAAAATGACAAAAAAGAAGTTTCGAAAATGCAAAGTACAATGCAAATTTATTGGCAAAATAAAAAAATATTTGAGAAATTTTTATGGCTTAAACTCAGGACAATCGATTTTCGGGAGAGAAGAGCTTTAATTTAGGCCTGCCGATGGTACCAGTTATTTTCTCAACTAAAAAAACAAAAATTAAAATGAATACCAGAGAAGGATTCGAACCTCCTTGTTTCACCCATCAGTCCAATCGCTTAAACCACTACACTACTGGTGCACTTATGAGCAATGTATAAACTAACTGTTATGAATAAATAAATACATGAAGCCCAGGGACCCGAGGAAGGGGGGTGGGGGAAGAAATGAATACCTACTATCGTCCATTGAGCAGATGCGGAGTAGTAGTAGTAGTAGTAGTAGTAGTAGTAGTAGTAGTAGTAGTAGTAGTAGTAGGAGGAGGAGGAGGAGGAGTTCGGACAACTGGTTTTTTCATTTTTCGTGCCAAAATAAAAAGTTTTGTACAAAAGTCAAAAGATAAACTATAGTTAAATTGATGTTGCTCATTCCAATGGAAAAAGAATTAGAACAATTGGAGCATTCTGTGGCGAGCAGCAGCCTTATCAAAATTAAGATCTAGCAATATACCCAAAAACGTACACCTGGGTCGAAAAGAGGGGCTGGGCGCTGACGATTCGCCTTGCTCCCTCGCGCCAGCCCAATAAATGATTGATAACGTTTTATAGGCAAGCAAGTTCGATCCAAAACATGAATATGAAGAAGCAAAGAAAAGCACAAGAAGCAGGCAAAGAAGCGTACCACAAACGATGCTCTTTGTGGGAATGGGAAACCGGCTATAGCAGGAGGATCCAGAGGGGGATGGGACAGTGAGGAACTGGACGTGGCAGCCTGGTTACTGCTCCCTCCCTCCCTCCTCCTCTCCCGCATCTCATCTGCAATCACTCCTCCCACCACCTCCTCCTCCGCCTTTCCCTCTCTCACAAACTAGCCAGCATCTGCCCATTTTTACTCCCTGCACCTGGTCAATCTAGCTCGCATTGTGCTTTGCGTTTTAGTCTATTCATACTTTTGTTGGTTAAACTGAAAGAAAAAGTAAAAGTGATAGGATAGGGGATAGAATGGGGGCCGGAGAGAAGGCATCGCTGGAATGGGCCTCGTGGGCGGTGACGCTGGCTGGCCTGCTAGGGGGTCTGTCCTTTGCCCTGGCCCTCCTCGGCCTCCCTTTCCTCGTCAGCATCCTGGGCAGCCTGGAAGCGGACCTGGCCGCGGAGGTCGCCGACTACCAGGTCCATTACCCTACCCTCATACACAGCCGAAGCCCCCTCCCAGACGGCCAGACGGGTTTGGAGGCGATGACGGAGGAGATGTGGTCGGAGCTGCTGCGGCACCGCCGGCCGCTGGCGGCCAGAATCCGTCGCCAGGCCTCGGAGGAGGAGAAGTGCCTGGACGGATCGGAGCCGGCGCGCAAGTGGGGCTACCTCCTCCGCTGTCCACAGGCCGCCTGCCCTGACGGCTATCACTGCACCATGCCCAGTACCTGCCCTTCTTTCCTCCTCTCACATTCACATTGACAGAGACATTCACTCACTCACATTGACAGAGAACAAGAGCGAGAAGCTGATCTGCTGCCGTCCGCCCAAGGCCATGAAGCCCATGAAGCCCCAGCCTAGCCTCAAAGTGGCCGGGGGGCGGGGGGCAGCGGCGGCGGCGGTGGAGAGCCCCCGGCCCTCCTTCGACAGCTTCTTCAGCTCCTATGCCAACGGGCGCATTGATGACGGATTCTGCGTTCACTGCGAGATCCCCACCTGCGACCCTGGCCCACCCGTACCCTGCTTCTTTCCCCCTTTTTATCTGCTCTAGAGCAGTAGTGGATTTGAAGGGGCCACCAGGACCAGCCGGGCAGGACGCGGAGGACGGACCGGACGGACCGGATGGGCAGGATGGGAAGGGCGTGGATCTGGAGGATCTGGTGGTCCAGGAGGACTGTCCCAGCGCGCCCTGCCAACCCGGTCCCCTCGGCCCACCCGGCAACCCCGGCCCCAAGGGACCCTCAGGGCCTGCTGTATCTTTTTCTCTTATCTAGTTTTTTCCACCCAGTGCATCCCTTCTTTATTTACTGCCACATCGAGTCTGCGGCCTCTGAGTTCATGGGGATAAAGAAAATAAATGTTTGAGGGCCCCGAAGGCTCGCCAAGCAACGGTGCCGTGTCCGTAGGCCGCCCTGGGCCTCCAGGCCCTCGCGGGGACGCCGGACGACGTCCACATTTCCCCCCTCCTCACCCCTCCTAGCCCAATCTCTCCTGCCCAACTGCAGCTGGGCGAGGCGGAGGGGCGGGGCGCGCCGGGGCGGCGGGTCGCCCGGGCAGCGGCGGCGGCCGGGGCCGGCCAGGGCCCAAGGGACGCTCTGGAGCCGCCGGACGGGCTGGGCCCCGCGGCAGAGCCGGCAGTGGCACCGGAAGACCTGGGCCTCCTGGTCTTTCCATCCTCTTCCCTCCCACAGCCCCCAGCTGACTAGAGGGTGTCAATTGGAGGGCCGGCGGGATCGGCAGGGCGCAGAGCCGCCGGCGGCCGGCGCGGCTCGGATGGCCAGCGCGGGCGGCCTGGGGGGCCCGGCATTGCCGGGAATGACGGCCAGTACTGTCCCTGTCCAGCGCGGGGGGCTTCTGGTGTCCTGCTGCCGCCCCAGCCGCGCTTCCAGGGCGGCGATGACAACTATCGCCGCAATCGCAACTGATAGCCCCTATCGACACTTTTTCTCTACGACCACTCTTGCGATCAAGCTCAGTTTTTACCTTGCAAGCAACATTGGCTTTGCTGAGAAAGCTGAGAGCGAAAAACTGGCGAAAGGAGCGCTGGATGGCGAAAGCTGAGGCTAACGTGGTGCTGCTGGATTTAGGCAAGAGAAGAGGGGCGGGGAAGTGAAGGGAGAAGGGGGAGAGGGGATGGGAAAGGATGAGAGAAGCCTCGTCGCTGGATTAATCCAATTTGACTGTCTCTGCTCCGGGAGGGGGACCGCCCGCATCGCCTCATTTGCCTACTCTCCAGCTTCACCATTCGCCAGACTTTCCTGCCCTCTACTTACACTCTGCCGCTCTTAGCATGAAACTCCTGCATAAGGCTGTTTTCTATGAACAGCGTCGATTGTAGGAAAATCTTTCGATTAGACAGAATTTGATTTTGGCGTTTTTTTGGGGTTCCGAAAATGGCTGATTGATTTTTTTAGCATAAAACTCAACCAAGTTCATTTTTGTGCATTTTTTTATTTTAATCAAAAATTTGCCTGATGCGTTTGCTTTCCTGCACAAAGATTCTGGGGTTTTATCTATATTTATCCGAGGAATCTTTGAATAACCTGTATTACCGAAGATATTTGGGGATTAAAATAAGACTGAAAGTGCAAACTATCGGCAAGGAGTGATGAAGAAATAGATTGATGAAGCTACATATTGGCCAGCGTTTGAGATTAGGAAGGTCTAGGGGGAATGGTGGACAGGGGCAGAGCGGGGTCTTGTGGACAGGGCTGAGGGCTTGTATCGAGGGGCGCAGGAGAGCTAAGCATCCATCTTTTTCCACTCCACCTGCCCACCCTTCCCTCCCTTCCCCCACCCGCTTCAACCTGCATGACTGGGCACAGGCTCTCTCCTCCTGTCCCCTTCGCTCTCTGCTCCTGCCACTTTCCGCCCACCCGCCTCCCTCCCACCTTCCACAACATGACGCCAACGCCAGCTAACACCTTCCAGGAGCCATGAGATACAAGGTATTTCATCTTGCTTCTCACTTTCTCTAACTATCACCTGATGATGAGACTCGTACCTCATAAAAACCTCCAGGTCGGCGAAAGGTTTGGCATGGGTGGAATGTCGAAAGCTTCAAAAACCATTAGCTAAGCGTTTCGAATAGCAACAGACTTCATCTGTCAATCCTAAATAATTTTACAGGCATATCGCTTAGCATTCATTCTACCTAGCCAGCATCCTGGAAATCTATAGAGTGAGAAGAGCAATTTTCAGGAGCTCCTTGGCCCATTTCTGTTCCTGGGTATGCTGGTTGGGGGGCAAGGGAGCTCTAGCGGAGGCCAATGCTCGGGGGCATTTCGCTGGCACCGGGAGTCCGCTCAGTGCACCAGCCTCCTCACCGGGCAAGGCTCTGGACCCTACTGCCTCTACGAGGCTATCTGGGAACTGGCCACACGCAACCGCAGTCAAGGAGGTCTGCCTTCGACTGACACCAGTAGCCAATTCTATTTGCGGAACCGGCACCAACTTTAACAATGGAGATGGTTCTGGTGTCGGTGTACTCAGCACCATGTAGCCAATTCTATTTGCGGAACCGGCACCAACTTTAACAGGGGAGATGGTTCCGGTGTCGGTGTACCCAGCACCAACCAATTCTATTTAATGCTGGGCCCTTAAGGTAGTGGTGCCGATTTGAGCTACCCTGGGTAGGACCAGGGTAGCTGGCACCGGCACCACGACACCGACACCACGGGCTGGAACTGAGCAAAACCGTGGTGCCGCAAAGAATTACTATTCCAAAATGACTGGGTCGTGGTTCCGCTGGCCCCATGTAGCCGTTTTCATTTGCAACACCGGCACCAGCTTAAATATGGGCTCGTGGTGCCGGTGCCGGTGTAGCCGGCTCCAGCCGTTTTCTTTTGGCTGGGCCAATCGGCTCGTGGTGTCGTTTTGAGCGGTCCTGGGTAGGGGCAGGGTAGCTGGCACCGGCACCACGACGGTTTTACTTTGTTTTAGTCAAGAAAACCTAATTGGATGATTTTGCTGCATTAATCCAACGATATTCATTAAAAGGCGCACAAATCTTTCTTTAAAAATTTTTTAGGAAATTTAAAAATTTAAAAATTGTTTTTGCATATGATTGTGAAGGTAACATGAAACTAATTTCTATTGCTTTCGAAGTGTTGAAACTGATTTTCTTGCTATTTATGCAAGGCAGAAGCAGATATGAGAATTAGAAAGAGCCAACAGACATTGAAAAAATTTGGAAACATTCTTATCTGCCCCAATTTTGACGCCTAGTCAATTTTGACGCCTAGTCCCCCCCAAGACATAATTTCACCTATTTTCACCTAGTTTCACCAAAGCCATATCAACTAGGGGACGAGTTAGTGCAGGGTGTGTGTGGTAGGTAAAATCTTGGAGGGACCTTCATGGGGGGGAACTTTCATGGGGGGGGTCCCCCGCTTGGTTGGCCGGTACCCCTCCATGGGGGGAGGGGAGGGGAAATCCCATGGGGTGGGAACTAGGTGTCAGCCCTGCCTTCTTCCTCTGCTTATGACTGGCAGAGTGGCTATGGAAAGATTAGAATGAAGAAGACGGTTTGAAGTGGTGGAGGGAGAGGCGAGGTTCGAGGTGGCGATGACGGTGAGCGGAGTGAGCAGCTGGGGTCGTCAGGGTCGCTGGGCAGGCATCGCCTTCAACCCGCGCCAGAATCAGATGAAAGGCATGCTCGCCGTCCTTCTCCTCATCCACTCTGCCCGCGACTATCATTCTGGTGTTTTTTCCTTCCTATATTTAGGAAAGGGGATTGAGAAAGGGGTTGAAGGGGTGTGGGAGGTGAAAGAGTTCGGATCGGAAGGGAAGGGCTTTGTGGCGCCCACAAACTCAGGTCT